>PVJC01008261.1:0-48993 GCA_004026665.1 Murina feae | reverse complement strand
CTCCCACATGCCCTGTGGAGGCCCCTGGGGGGCAGATGAAGGTAGTGGACCCTGGACGGGTGTTTCTGGATACCCTGCGGAGGCCCCCAGGGCAGAGCTAGGCAGTGGACCCAGGACAGGCATTCCTGGATGTCCCGCAGAGGCCCCCGGGGGGCAAAGCCGGGCAGCAGACCCAGGACGGCTGCTCCTGCACACCCTGCAGAGGCCCCGTGCTCCTGCATGCCCCGGGGAGGCCCCCAGGGGGTGGAGCCAGGCAGTGGACCCGGGACAGGCGCTCCTGGATACCCCTCGGAGACTCTCGGGGGCGGAGCTAGGCAGCAGACCCAGGACAGCTGCTCCTGGACGCCCCGAGGAGGCCCCAGGCCAGACCCCCCTCCCACTGAGCTGACACACCTGGCACAGCTATGCCAGCTGTGGAGGTTCCCAGTGCAGAGCCGCCCTGCCAGCCTCCATCTTGGCTGGGTTAATTTGCATACAGCCGCTCTGATTGGCTGGTGGTAATGGTCAATTTGCATGTTTCTCTTTTATTATATTAGATATTCTAATAAAAGAGTAACATGCAAATTAACCATCACACTGAGGCGCCCAAGCCACGCCCACCAGCCAATCAGAGTGGCTGTATGCAAATTAACCCAGCCAAGATAGCAGCTGGCAGCCACAGAGCTAGAGCAAACAGCAATGGAGTAGAAACTGCCTGCCTAGGCCGACCAGGCCTCTGCTCAAGGCAACCATGTTTTAATTATAGAAGCCACAGAGCTGAAGCAAACAGGAGGCTTCATTGCCTGACTAGGCCTCCAAGTTTTAATTATATAAGATAAATAAATCCCAGAAACCTCATTCCAGCCAGCCTCGCTGGAATGTTGGGTCAATGGGAGCTGTGGGCAGCCTGAACCCTGTGGGAAGCCTGAAAACGGCCCTCAACCCCTCACTCAGGCTGGCCACACCCCCATGGAGTGAGGGTCCCCCCATGGAGTGAGGGTCCCCACTGGAGGGCTTGGCCAGCCTGCAAACAGCCATCAGCCCCTCATCCAGGCTAGCCAGGCACGCCAGCAGGTGGATATCCCCTGAGGGGTCCCAGACTGTGAGAGGGCACAGTCTGGGCTGAGGGAACCTCCCGAGTGCATAAATTTTTGTGCACCAGGCCCCTAATATGTGTGTGTGTGTGTGTGTGTGTATACATACATAATGCCTAAGCAACCATTACAACCGGTCAACCAGTAGCTATAACATGCACTGACCACCAGAGGGCTGGCACTCAATGCTGCGCCCTGGTAGTCAGTTTGCTCCCATAGCCAACCTCCCCTGGCCGGCCGACCCCAATTGCCCCTGATCGCCAGCCAGGCAGAGGGACCCCACCTGTGCATGAATTCATGCACCGGGCCTCTAGTATGTACAAAGAGAATAGTTTTGAAATACAATATTGATTTTCTAAAGAGCTCCACATCCAAATTTCTGGGAATGACGAGGTCCCCAGAACTTTACACATCTATAAATGCCCCAGGACCCCATCTCCCCTTCCCTCCATGTTCCTGATGGGAAAGCCCTATGGCATTGGGATGGCAGAGCCACTTCAGAGTGGAACCCTGCTGACCAATCCTCTGGCTGAGGAACCATCTGATAGAGGGGGGCAAAGTGGAGTCAACTATCCAACCAGAGAGTAAGAGGTAACACGTGGATGTTCTCACAGGACACAGAAATAAAGCATTTTAGAGCTGCCTTTATCCTTGGGCAACACCTTTGTTAAATGATCCCTTCTCAGTGGTCAGTAAGAGAGGCCAAAGTCCAGGTTAACAGGGTCACGGATTCCAACCCAGTTAACTTTCCCTTGTAGAGCCCCTTTCTCCAACACCCAGGCACTGAGCTGCTGTCAGTAGCAGAGGCCCTCCAGAGCGGCAATATAAATGATGATGACTCTGTTATCAAATAACATTGCCAAGCCTGGCTGGCTCCCTACAATGGTGGCAGCAGAGGCGAGCTACAAAATCCAATATTGATAAACCGTATATTGTCTTCTAGAACCATCACTCTGCCTGACAGCCACTCTCTAAGGCTCCCATCATTAGCAGCAAAGAAGAAGGAGAGGCCAGTTAGTAATGGCCCGAGGGTGGGACTAGACAGAGAGAAAGCCAAAGGCAGCTAGGATCCCTGGGGGAAGATGCAAAGTCCTCCATGCCCACCACTTCCACCCTTCTATCACCCCAACATGATTCAGGCTGTGCCTTCTGAGGGTCAGTCTCAAACAAACTGCCCAGAAGAATCTAACACTATTGAGCAGGAAGAGATCTGCAGTCTGGTCCCATCTCTGCCATATCTTTCAGCGTAAAATTCATTTCCCTGAATTTCTGATAAAAAGAAGGGAAGTGCCTTCCAGCACCAGCCTTCTCTGATTCTGTACCTCAGCCCATCTTATAAGGCTACTGTCAGATTTCTTTAAGACCCTGGACACTAATCTTTTAGGGTCATGGCAGTAAGTTTTCTAGGAAAATGGTTTAAGGCCTTGAGCCTGACTAAAGGTACACAGCCTGCTCCCCTCACCAGGGCCTCTGTGCTGTGTGTTCTCTGGGCATGTGCACATTTTCCCAGAGAGCTGTATGGCCAGCCCCTGCCCTCCTCCTGCTCTGTTCTCAGGAGGCCAACCCAACCTCCCTATTTAATACTGACACTGCCCCCTCCCAGCCCCTTTATACTGTTCTAATCTTTTTTTAAAATATATTTTTATTTATTTCAGAGAGGAAGGGAGAGGGAGAAAGAGATAGAAACATCAGTGATGAGAGAGAAGCATTGATTGGTTGCCTTCTGCATCGGGATCGAGCCCACAATCCGGGCACGTGCCTTGACTGGGATTTGAAATGTGACGTCCTGGTTGATGCTCAAACACTGAGCCATGCTGGCTGGGCATACCCTGCTCTACTCTTTCCTGAGCATGCCATTCAGGAAAACCAGATGTTTGCGTGGAATATTTTCTTCCATTGCATGAACTACCTACTAACATACAGGGAGAGATGGGTCATCACTTCAGTGCTCTCTACCTTCTGGCAAGATGGCTGGTGAACGCTGCATGTCCTCTTCCGTCTCCATCACAGCCTCGGGAACATGCCATTCAAGGAGAACCACATATCTATGTGGGATATTGTCTGCTGAACCCAAGAAGCTTCCTGACTTCCCTTCAATGAGGTTGCTTTGCCTTCCTCGGCCACCTTTGGTCACCTACTGCAGGCTATTCGAAACTAAAAAACCAACTAAAGCCATGATTCTCCAACTTACGGAAGCATGAGAATAGCCTGATAAACTTTTACAATGCTTATTCCCAGACTGCCTTCCAGAGACTGATTCAACAGGACAGGGGAAGGACCTGAATATGCATCTGAACAACTCTCTCCACTCCTCAAGGAGATTGTAGTAATCGGCACTGGTTAGGCCACACCTTGAGGAACTTTGGTGCAGACACAATGTGGTGACTTATTAAGTGAGCCTATTACTATCTCTTCTCTGAATCTACCTATCCAGTGGCTCGGCCCAGGATTAGGACCAGAAGGAATGGACTTTCCAATGGGCTTGTCATTTTCTTTTTCACCAGAAGTGAAAAAATTAAAACAGCACTGGAGAAACTTGGAAAGAAAGCAAGGAAGTGGAGGGCAATGGTGTAGAGCTAAGGTGAAGCCCAGCTCATATCCCAGAGTGTCTTGATGCTATACCTTATATTTTTGACAGCCTCTTTAGAAATTAAGTTTAAATATGTCATCTTAAAATGTAAATAGATATAAATGAGCATGTCTAGAATGATGGAAGCATCTCCTTCTACCCATTTTATATTGAGAAATTCAGCATGTATCAGGGGAGTAGCCTGGGACAGCTCAGCTGGGGTGCTTTCAAGTGCCAGGCCCAATACAGACTCTTGCCCTGACAGGCTCTAATTAACAGAATTGAAAGGGAATCAACATGCCAACCTCTAAGGACACCACCCCTTGGGGCAACTCTGTCTGTCCAGGAAGGGCAACTACTAAGCAGATGTTCCCAAAGGGATGACACAGTGACTATCAGTTGGATCCCAGCACAGAAACTCCTGGATTCTCTAAGATAAAGGCCTAGGAGAATGGAAACAAGTAATGAGCAAGAAGGGATATCCTGTCTGTTCCAGGGTCATAAGAGCAGCTTGCTAGAGGCAAGCATTATTCCTACCCATTCCACAGGTAGGAAAGAGTGAGTTACTCTTTTAATTTGCTAGGTCAAATCCCAGGACTAGGGGTTGAAAAGGAGCCCTGGGCTCTCTCTACCTCTACTAGGTTAACCTCACCATCATCAGTTACCTGGAAGTCTCCCAAAGCTAACTATATTTCCTACAACAACAATAATAGTAATAGTGACCAACATTTATTCAGCACTTCCTCTATATCAGGCACTATATTAACTCGTCTGATTTAACAACTGTGAGATAGGGACTATTATTAAACCCATTTTATAGATGGAGAAACTGAGGCAAGAAGTGGTTAACTATTGAGAGGAGTAACTGGAGTAACAATCAAGCAGACTGGGTTCCAGAGCCCTTTCTATTAACTGCCTTGCAGTGATTCTGGGCCTAGAGATGGGATGGGAGTTGACCTCAGGTGACAGATTTAAAACTAGGTATGAGTGTCCTGAATCCCAAAGGGACTTAAGTCTCTTACCACAAAACCAAGAGCAGAAAAGAATTCTATAAAGTCAGTAGGGCTCACACTAACTCTAAGTCAGGGGAACTTTTAGGCTATCTAAGTTGTTCCCTAGTATCCTATTCTAAAAGCTCTGAACCTGGAATACTTCTAGTCGAGTGGCTCTCACACTTACATATTCCACTATCATTCAACTAACAGGCACCTATTCAATGGCAGGAACTATGCGGCGCCTACAAAAGAGCAACGATGAGCACAGGAACCATGAGCAGACTGTTGCTGCACAGCATAAAGTATAAGGCAAAGATATGCAGGTGACAGATCTGGAAGGGCTCTCTGCGTAAACCACTTAAGGAAATGTGAGTATTACTCAGGCCATCAGGAGCAACTAAAGGATTTCAAGCAGGGGAATGATGGTGAGATTTGTGCTACAGGGAGATTACTTTGGTGGCTCATTGGAGGCTAGATTTGAATGGGGATGACACCTGAGGCAGAGATAACAGGAGGTTGTGGCTGGTCGAGGTTAGAAACTGAACAAAAACAGTGGTAATAGGAAAGGAAGTAATATCAGCTTTCCTTAACTGATGGAATATAGGGGTGAATGGAGAAAAAAATCCAGAATAATGCTCAGCTTTGGCACTTGGAAGATCAGGAAGACAATGAAACCACCTACTAGGAAAGTGAATAAAATAAGTAGATGTGATGAGAAAATAATGGAATTGGCTTTGGAAATGTTATGCTAAAGTTTGTTAGATCATCCAGTGAAGTTCAGACCCATCAAGCAGATGAATATAAGAGTTGGAAGCTCAAGGAAGAAGTGTGACCTGAAGATAGAGATTTAGGAATTACCAGGAAACTGGTGGAGATGAAGCCTTGGGAATGAATGGTATCCCCCAGGGAGAAAAAGCTGAGTGAGAAATGAACACTAAAGGGATGGGATTGGTTCCTTTTGAGCCAAAAGGAACGAAGAGATACGAAGACAAATGGGAGAGTGTGAGTCATAGAAGCCAAGGCTCCAGGGGAGAAATCAACAGGTCAAATGCTGGGCACACTGGGTTTGTGCAAAGCCTGAGATTTTGGGGGCCCTCTAATCTATTTCACCCAGGGTGCTGACACAGAACACTGCTTAGGACTGCTGTGTTTCAGGATCCCCTTTTAATGCCACTGAAAAACAAGAACAATTTATTCATTCATCTTGAAGCTCAGTAGAAATTCATGCCAGGACAAGCAGTAGTGGTCCAAGGGACACCCAGGGCAAGGTCGCCTGGAAGTCTCTTGAGGGCCAAAGACCCTGAGGAAGGAGCTCATGCCGTAGACCCAAGACCCTGAAAAAATTACTGACTCTGAGGACAAATCCCTCTGAGCCTCATTCCCCCATCTTTAGAATGGTTGCCTGCCTGCCTTATCACACCCTAACCACTCCCTGCCAGCCTGATCATGCCTAACTGCTCCCCTGCTGGCCCGATTGCCCCTAACTGCCCTCCGCTGCAGACCTAGTTCCTCCCAACTGCCTTCCCCTGCTGGCCATCTTATGTCCACATGGGGGAAGCCATCTTGTGTGATGGAGTGATGATCAATTTGCATATTACCTCTTTATTATATAGGATTAGCTTTATCCTTGATCTAGAAGCCAAACCCAGCTAAGCAGACTTCTAAGATTCTTTTACTTGGCAGAATCCCTTCTCAACCAGAAGACAAGGCCCCAGACCCCTGATGTCCAGGGCTCACTCTAATTACTATAGTTCATTCTTCTGCTTCTGAAATGCCAGCCTAAAATGTACTATAAGGCAATCTCCAGTAGGTAAGCCATCTCTGAGTATATATTAAATGGTGACAATGCTATAGAGTAAAATAAAGCAGGGGAGATCAGGGTGTGTGTATAGGAGGGGCAAAGGGCAATTTTAAATGGGGTGGCACAAAAGTGACATTTAAGTAAAGATCTTTCTTTGAAACAAAGATAAGATCATCTCAAAACATTATCTGCAAGTCATTTGGCCTGTCTAGACCTCAATTAGTTCACCTTTTAGTTCACCTTGCCCCGCTATGAGATGTATGCCACCTATGGCTTCAGTCCAGTCATTTAGCCTGTCTAGACCTCAATTAGTTCACCTTTTAGTTCACCTTGCCCCGCTATGAGATGTATGCCACCTATGGCTTCAGTCCAAGCCACATGGGGTCAAGAAAAGCATCCTGGCCCATGACCTGGGCTCCAGTCCCACTTCTGCACTTACCAGCAGAGTGAGTTTGAGAGAGTCAGCCTGCCTTTCAGTTGCTTCATCACATCTATAAAGAGGGAATAATATCTACCATACATTAATGTATAAATATATTATAAAATGGGACAAGAGTTTCCCAATGGCATGGACCAGACTAATGATGGCATTTGCATTTAGTTCGCCATCTCCCTCCAAGGATCCTAAAGCACTATATATTTATACACATTTAAGAGTTGAGATGGAGGAAAAAGGGGGACACGTAATACTTTCAACAATAGAGAATTATAAAAACAAAACAAAACAGTTGAGGGTGTTTTCTATTTCTTCAAGTGATGCAATACCACTTCACCAGGACCCTCAGACATGTCTTTTCTTCCATTGACAAGTCTCAGTCATAAAGTATTTATCAAGGGCTTTGCTAAGCAGCTAGCTCTAAGCAAGGAGCTATGAGAGTACCTATTTTACAACAAATAAATAAAATTTAAAAAGATGTAATTATTGGTAGCTCAATTCCTGCCACTAAGTTGTTTTAAGAGTAATTTCTAAATCATCTATTCTTCCCCCTTTTTGGCCCTCCAAGCTTTGTTTTGAACCTTGACCATGGGCTTTTGGGGTCAGGAAAGGAATCTATATGCCTGATTCCCATATTTTCCTTGCACATGGTTGGTGCTCAAAAAAATTATTAACTAATCCAGCTCTAGGTAAGAGAACTGGATAAAAGCAAATAATGATTGTCCCTACTCCTAGGTGGGACTGAACAGTGCTATCAAGGCTTTTGCTCCATCAAGAAAATTGCTCTTAGATACAAGTCTGTGTTTATTCCAATAACAAACTCTCAAGAGTTGTGACTCTACCACAGTATCAGGTTTCCATGAGATCCTGAGTCCACAGACAACTAAAGTGTGCAGGCCCCCACCGCTACTACTCAGGCTGGGACTAAGGCCCTGAAATCTCCACATGTCCAATGAATTTACTCAGTTGATTTTACTAAAATCTTATACAAATGGTCTGCCCCACAGCACAACCTCTATTATAATGTCTAGTTAAATATGCCTGACTCACTTCCAAACTGTGAACTCCTACACAAGAGGCTCGTGTCTTATCCCAGCACCTTGCACAGTGCCTACTATCAAAAGCAGTGCTCAGAGTTAGTGCACCCAGAAAATGCTACCTGTTCCAGATACCATGCTGCCCAAATTACTCATGCCCAGAAATGCTTCTATTACTTAGGTTAAGGCATTATCTGGGAAGGATACCATGAGAAATCAAATAAGGTATTATGGGAATGGGAGTAGGAAAAGATAAAATATGGTCAAGAAAGGCAGGTAAATGTCCAGAGCACAGGGTACCACAGTGACAGGAACTGCAGCCATGCTATTTAGCCAGGATACAAGAGTCCCTGACAAAGCTCAAGGAGAGTGGGTAAGTGTTGCCAAACTCATCCATCCAGGGCAATATCTGCACAGAATTTGACAAGGGAGCTAAGGATTCCCAAACATTTGCATCTCTTTTCTTTTTAATGTTTTGTGTATTTTTTAAGAAAGAGAGAAAGGGAGAGGGAGAGAGAAACATTGATCAGTGGCCTTCCTCATGCGCCCAGCCCTGAAATCCAGGCATGCACCTGACTGGGAATCAAACTGCAACCTTTCAGTACACCAATGAACCAAGTTCAACCAACTGAGACACATCAGCCAGGATAACTTTTGCATTTCTTTGCTGAGGCTAGTCTCTTAGCCTTGGACCTTCCAGTTTCACCTCCTCTTCCCTTTTTCCCTCTGCAGACTGCAGAAAAATCCCAAAGGCCAACCAGACATTTTCCTCTCAGTAGCTCCTATTAAAAGAAACATTTGGCCAATAGGATACTGGCTCAAATCAGCCTCATCCATTTGGAAGTCCTACCCAACCAGAGCCTGCGAGCACAGTAGAAAATAAGGGGGAAGAAGAGGAAAGTGGTGGCAGCATGATTTTTCTTTTATTTATTTATTTTACTTTTTTAAATGTGTTAATCTTCACCCAAGGATACTTTTCCATTGATTTTTAGAAAGTGGAGGGGGGGGGGAGAGAAACATCGATGTGATAGACACATCAATTGGTTGCCTCCCACACACGCCACAACTGGGTCAGGGATCAAGCCTGCAACCAAGGTATATGCCCTGGACCTGAAACGAACCCAGGACCCTTCAGTCCACAGGCTGACACTTTATCCACTGAGCCAAACCAGCTAGGGCTCTTTTCTTTTTTAAATAATGATTGAAAAACAACTGTATTATGGGGTGGTAGAAAGAAAACTGGGCTGAAAGTCAAGAAATCTAAACCCAACCCTAACTGGTTTGGCTCAGTGGATGGAGTGTCAGCCTGTGAACTGAAGTGTCCTGGGTTCAATTCTGGTCTAGGGCACATGCCCGGGTTGTGGGCTTGATCCCCAGGAGGGGATGTGCAGGAGGCAGCCGATGAATGATTCTTTCTCATCATTGATGTTTCTATCTCTCTCTCCCTCTTCCTTCCTCTGAAATCAATAAAAATATATTAAAAAAAGAAATCTAAATCCAGGACCTGGCTCTGCTACTCACAAGCTGGTGAACTTGGGCTGTCCATTCACTTCCCAGAGCTGGTTTCCTTATGCAAATTAGGATGCGGGGCCATGTGTTAATCACATGTACTAAATATCTTTTATACGGTAGGTACTATGAGAAATGTCTTATACTTATTTCCATTCCTCATAAAAATCCTGTGAAGTAGTTATTATCTTCATTTTGCAAAAGAAGTAACTGAGGTTCAGAGAGGATAGCTGACTGGCCTTGAACTAAGTGGTTGAATTTCAAGGTCAGTTTTTTGTTTTTGTTTTTCAGAATCCAAAATCCATTAAGACATACGCCATTGTTAAACAATTACCAAACTCCCTTTCAGCTCGAATGCTCTGGAATTTCTTGAATAATTCCTTATTGTCACTTTTTTCTTCCTTCATCAGTTCGTGGCATCAAGATCTGGATGCTAACTCACCCAACTTGTACTTTGTATGGCCCCAGAGTCAAACTCTCCAAATTAGTCAAGGATCCTGGGTCCCTGGCACTGGAGGTTTCTTCCATGTTTTACTCTTTCATCACTCACACAGGAGAAAAATCAAGGAAGGCCTAAAGGCATAGAAGGCTTCCCAAATTCATCCATCTCCTTTCTTTTTTCTCAAATAGCTATTAAGGCAACTGAACCTGTTAATGTAGCAAACAATGTTTACTTCTTCTGATACTTAAACTTTAATATTATTTACTTATTTTTCCTTTTTTACTTATTCCTATGGATGTGATCCAAAAGTCAGTAGGACTGGAAGTGGCACGGGCCCGTATCATCAGGGCAGGCTCACCTCCACACTGGTTGCTAGCAGCACTGCCCTGTCAGCAGGCCTCTTGACGATCTTACCCTCAGCGGCTTTCACTCAACGTGGCCTGACACACATTCCGAACGGATGGCAGAGAAGGAAAAATAACAGCTACTAAACAAAGTATTAAAACAGAAAATAAGGACCATGTTGTAAAACAAAGTATTATATAATTCTTCAACTTGCCTCTCCCTGTGCCAATAAATAAGAGAAGTCATTCTGGCTGTAAACAGGTTATACCCAAGTCATTCCAGGCATATTAACGCTTGCAAAAGGGAGATGTGCCAGAGAGACAAGATTTAGACAATTAGACCCTTAAAAAAAAGGTCTATGTATCTCAGAGAACAGGTTCAGGACAGAGGTCAGAAATAATAGGGGGAAAGTTACCCTAGAGTTTAATCGAAAGAGATCTGTCAATATTTGGCTTGTTCTGCAAGAGACCATCCAGAAGAAGCAATTAACATGAAGCAAATTCAGGGGAAGAGCTGCAGTGTGCCTGTGCTGGTGAGGGAAATGGCACTCCCACGTACGGCCGGGGAAGCATAACGTGGGTTAGACTTGGGGGAAGGCACCCCTGGTCTCCATTAACATTTCAAACTTCTACCTAGGCATTTATGAGAAAAATAATTCATTATTCTTTACAATAGCAGTGTACTGTATAATACACTGTATAATAATTCACATCATTAGGGAATTAGTTATGTAAATTATACACATTATGTAGCAGTTAAAAAACTGAACATCTTTAGGTAGAGACATGGCAAGATTTTCAAATTATGATAAACGAGCAAGTTACGGCCCTAGCCAGTTTGGCTCAGTGGATAGTGTCAGCCCGAGGACTGAAGGGTCCCGGGTTCAATTTCAGTCAAGGGCATGTCTCAGTTGTAGGCTTGATTCCCAGCCCAGTTGAGGGAAGAGGAGGGGAGGAAGTTACAAATCCCTATGTTAATATGCTCCCATTATTGTAAAAATAAAACTACAAACACTCACGAAACCATATATTTCTGTACATAAATGCATGAAAAAAGGTCCAGAAGGTACACATGAATTTGATAACTGGTTATAAGAACTGAGGGAGTGAGGATCAAGGGGGTTTCTCTTATCTGTACTGTTTGAAATCTGTTTTAGAAATGTAGTTATGTGTAGTGAATAATGACAAAAATACCTCCAAACCCCCAAAATGAACTAAAATATAAAGGCCACCTTTATATGTGAAATGAAGGAAGTTCAAGATAGGTTTTTGGTGAAAAAAGCAAGTTACCAAGCACCAGGCATAGTATAACCTCATGACGGGGCTGGGGAGGAAGGCAATGAACACCAGTCTGGAGAAGAGGCCTGAGTTATAATCTTTTTGTTGTTGTTATTGTTTTGAGAGAGAGAGAGAGGGAGAGGGAGAGAGAAACATTGATATGAAAGCACAACTTTGATCGGCTGCCTCCTGCATGTCCCTTAACGTGGATCCCAGCCCACACCTGGGCATGTGCCCTGACAGGGAATCAAACTAGCAACCCTTCAGTGCACAGAATGATGCCCAACTAACTGAACCACACCAGTCAGGGCCTGAGTTATTATCTTCATTCTGCCCCTTAATGGTCCCTTGATCGTGGGTTAGCAGTTTAATCTTTCCAAAGCCTTGGTTTAAGAATTACCTAGCACATAGGGTGCTATTGGGTTTAAATGAAAATGTATAAAGTACTCTCTCCACAGAACCTGGCACAGATACTCAATAAATGCTAGTATTAATAATAATAAATTCAGTATCAAAAATTAGATCACTGAGATCATTTTAAAGAGAATCTTTATGATACCTGATTCTGATTTAGTCTTAACACTAATGATTATTATTTTTTAAATTACTAATCCTGTGAGTTTCAGTCATTAAATTTAAGAGCTGGAAAGGATCCCAAGAGTTCATCTAACTTGGTGGTTCCCAATTCTGGCTGCACAGAATTAACTAGAAAGCGTAAGAGTTTAAAAAGGGCTTTTTAAGGTTCTACTTATACTGGATTAGAATTTCTGGGAGGTGAGATTGAATGAGTTCTTTTTTTTTATAAACCTGTATCTCCACAGGCATAGCCCCTACCTATGGGGAGGGGAAATGAGGGACAAAGGTAAAAGGAAATTTCATTGTATTCCCTTTGTAGTGTATAAATTTTTCATCTATTAAAAAAATAAATCCTTTTAAGAAATTAAATAATAAACTCCCCTAGGTGAATTTAATGCAGTCAACCCATAGACCAGAATGGTGGGTCCTCATCCTTTGCTCCAGAAATGCCACTTCAGAAAATTACAAAGACTTATGTATAAAGATGTGGGTATCCATCACAGAAGGAAGAAACAACAAAAAACTGGAAACATCTTAAATGCCTAACCAAAAAATGGTTTTATAAATTATGGTATATCCATAATGAAATATCACATGGTCATTATTTTTTAATCTGATATTCTCATAGCATAAGAAAATATGACACAATGTTAAGTGAATGAAACAGGACAGAGCCCAGCCAGTTTGGCTCAGTTGAGTGTCCACCTATGAACCAAGAGGTTACTAGTTTGATCCCCAGTGAGGGCAAAGGCCCACGTTGCAGGGTTGCAGACTCAATCCCCACTAGGGGGGTGTAGGAAAGAGCTGATCAATGTTTCTCTCTCATCGATGTTTCTATCTCTCTATCCCTCTCTCTCTAAAATCAATAAAAACATATATTCTTTAAAAAACAGGACATAAATGTCAATGAGTGACCTAATCATAATTTTGGAATGGAAAGATGGTGGGAAATGGCTATAAAAAGTGAAGGAAATACAGTACACATCACAACAAGGCTGTGACCTTTCTTTCTACACTCCACTCCATCTCCTTAGCATGGGTCCCTCTTTAGGATCTGGCTTCAAATCCCACTGAAGAGCCTAAGCACCATTATCCTGTTTAGTGACCTACCTTACTCATCAAATAATTTATCTTACTCTCTGTCATGCTTTTTGTGACTTTAAAAAGAGCTCTCTTCAGAGGACAAATATTTGCCATAACTAGTTCTGTCACTGATTCTAAAGCAACATTTATTCCCTTATATATGGTTGTATGTTAATCAACACAGTTGAATAGTTGTAAGCCATAAAGCTTTGGGCTAGTGAAATGTATAAATCATTCTAAGATGGGAGTTTCTGCCTTCCAGGAGCTACCATCTCTGTGGACAGATAAGACACTTATATAAGAAAGAATAAGTTAATAATAATATAAGAGAATACAAAAGCACACAGGCAATAAGTGCTACAGAAGTTTAGGCACATTTGCAGATATACACAGAGTTATTGCACTTTATTCAATACATCTTTTTATTCCTGCATCAAAATAGAAATTCCTTAGATACAGTAGTTCTATCATTTCTTATTTTTTTATCTAAATCTAATGAATGCCTAGTGTGTCTGGCAGACAGTAGGTACTTCATAAATGTTCTTTAATTAATGATATTCTGCTCTGCAGTTAAGTGCAATTATTTTTTGAGTGAATTAATATTTCAGTATGAATAATGGCAGAGAATGCTATCTAAATGAATGGTGGTTAGGGGTAGAGACAAGATAGTGCTCACTCCCAGTGTACTTCAAACTAAAAATGGTTGGGAAACACTGGGGTAGCTGCCATCAAGAGGCTCTGCTAACCTAATGCACTGCTCTCAGACTTCAGTCTTAGTGCGGGGCTAGACAGGAAGAGTTTAGGTATGTACTGAATATAGTTGTCTTTTCTTTTCAGAAGAGAAAAGCAATGCAAGCAAGCTGTCCCTCTTTTCTCAGTGACCTTAAAGGAATCCTTGGTGCCAGCTATACACTTATCAGTCCATACCCCAATCCACTTCTTCTGCTCCATATGTAACTCCAGCCGTTCTCTGGTCTCCCTATTTTAGTCAAGGACAGAAGCCATGCCAGCCATCAGACAGTCAGTCCTGGCTAGGAATCAGTGCTCTGAACCTCCCAGGAAGCAATTAACTGATTTGAGAAGATTCATCCCTAAGAAGTTGACAGGACCACAAAAAGCAAACTCAGAATTCACCCTGAAAACAGTAAGAAAAGGGAACTGAAAATGAATCCTGAATTTTCCCATTCTGGATTTTCTTGGTTCTCCAGGACATAGTACACACTTAAGGATTGATATTTGTCTGTCTAGGAAAAAACACAAACTTCAAAGTTCAGCACTTCCCCTAGCGTTGGGCAACCTTTAACCATTCCAGACAGATAAGAATTTATCTCCTTAAGAGTTCCTCCAGTAGGGCATGCCTTGGCCTTGCAAGGAGGAAGTTCTCCTTCATTCCTAACCTAAAGCGCTCCTATTAAAATTGAGATTTATTTCTACAGAAGACAATCAAGGCAGCAAATTAGCATCCTCTGTGTCGTTATTTCTCCGGTTATTCATGCATACTAATGCTCTACCTCTATTCTTCAGAGGCTTCAAGACACTTTCATTTCTCCAATGTTAATAAGTCTAATTATTTTCCTCTAATAGTTTCCCTCTCCATGATTTCCATTCTCTGTCTCTGCATATCTTTCTCCGGTGTCTTTCACTCTTAGATCCCTCTTTCCTCATCAACCTTTTATTCCCCTTTCCCCTACCTTCCCACCCTAAATCTCCTATCCTAAATGGACAGAAGCCTTGCTTTACTACCCCCTACTTTTCTGACCTGGATTCTTCCCTGTAGGAATGTTAATTAGCATGTGGGATTTAATTAATTCAGCAGCTTATTAAAAATGGGAGAGGAAGGGTAGAGGAGGGTGGGAGAGAGAGCCCGCCTCAGTGCAGAAGGCACCACAGATGGTTCTGGGTTGGCTGGCACCATGCCACCATCCTCCAACCCCCTCCCCCCCAACAGCACGCACAGCGAGGGAGGAGGGACAAAAGTGAGGGGCATAGACTGGCAGAGCCTCTAGACAGACTTATTCAGTCCTGCCGCTGCTGTGTACTGAGGAGAGACAGAAAGGGGGAGCAAACGAGAGAAAGGGGGAGAGAAAAAGGGGGGAGAAACACGACCCGTGCACACTCAGGAAGAGCAAAAGAAGCGGGCATCGGAACCGAATGACGCCTCTCCTCTTCAACACTGGGAGAGGAGAGCTTTTTCATCCCCAAGGCAAGCCAGCATTTTGGGTTCCCTGATCCTAAGAACCACTGAAAACAAGATGAGAAAAGATAGCCACTGATCTTCTGGGAAAAAGGATAGCTTACTCTGACAACCAGGGACTCACTCTGCAGCCATTCTTCCCACCCATACTGCTTCTTCAGCATGAGCAGGCGATGAGGAAGATGGCCACTGGAAATGGAAGATGCGGGGATGGCAGGACTGGGCAGAGATGGGCGTCGGTGAGCAAGTGGACAAGAGGAGACTGAAAGGAAGAGGATGAAGGGTGTACATAAGAAGGGAAGGGAGTAGTGGGAGAAGGTGAAGGAGAAGAAATAAATAATGGAGAAGGAAGAGGAGAAGTCAGGGGGCGAGCCATGCTTTGTTTGCCAAGATGGATAAAGAGGGCTGGAGTGTCTGTGCAGAGGACTTTCCCCTAAGGATCCCGCCCAGCCTAGGCTAGGCAGAGGGGGGAATGGCAGCATTGCAGGGAGGGGGCAGGAGCAGATCTTTCTGAGGGTCAACTAAAGTGCCGGAGACAGGGAACTCAACCTGCAAGATCTTCCTAAATACTGGATATGTCTGCCAAACCAGGAATTTATCAAAAGCAATGGAGAAAACCTTCCAAATGAACAGAAAAGGAGGCTAGAATGACAGGAGGCTGCAGAATCCGCTTCCAGGAGCTCCAACAGGGAGATGGGTGAGGAATGGGATGTTTAGCAGGACCCAGCCGACTCTCTAAGGGTGTCTCTGAGGGAAACACATCAATAAGGGGATTGATTTGAGAATTTGAGAGATGAGAAAGAGCGGAAAGACTGGGTTTCAGAAAGCACCCCTTTGGTGAGAGGCATCTAGGAAGCTTTGGAGCTTCAAGCCTTGGGAGGGAATAAAGGAGGATAAGAAGGAAGTCTGCCATCAGCGATCGATTACATAAGACTTGACTGAAAGAAATTGAGAGGAGGGTGTGAAGCCAGAGGAAGCTTTTTTGGTGTTCACTGGCATAGAGCTGGTCACTGTAGCTAAGAGATGGGGTTTTTCTGGCTAGGAATTCTGATTTGATCTCTTTACCACCTAGGGCTTCATGTAAGAGCTAGCAGTGAGTGAATCAACACTGGGAGAGGAAGTAGAAACTCAGGGCTTTTTATTCTGCAGAGCTCACCAGTGAGGCTAAACCCAAGGCTGGCAGGTGAGACAAAGCAGTTCTCAGAGTTAAGCTGCTACAGACTCAGTCAAAGTAGAAATGTACGCATGCTTCTGGAGTTGATTTTCTAGTGTAGGTTTTAGTGAATAAAAACTATAAGAACATTTATTCATATAGCCACACTGATGGCTTTACACTAGAGAGAAAATCTGTAAGATTTAGGATTGTTAGCACTAGTAGGAGGAGGAAATAGGTGTTCCATAGAGCATTCATTAATTTTTGTGGTCCTAGGACTGAAGAGTTAGTTGCAAATGAGCACAGTCCAGAGTTTTCAGCGTCCACCACCATGTCCATGTGCTCTCCAGCCCATGATACTTTGGAAGGGAAAAGGCTTAACGAAGGGGTTTATTAGTAGCATTACAGTCAAACTAAATCTGAAATGGAAAATAGAAGCCAGAGCTTTAGAAATTCTCCACCTTGGACTGGTCTCAGCCCCTCCGACAGGCTGGACTGTGTGATACCGGAGGGGAATGCCGGCCCCTTTTCAGTGAGCCAGGTACCGTGCCCGCCCATATCCCACCGTCCGCCTTTCTTTCCCACTGCTGATGCTCCCCCTCAGCAAGGTGTTTAGACACAGAGCCTGGCTGCAAGCTGGCAGTGACCCTGGGGATGATAAGTGAACACTGGTTTCCAAGGGGTAGTCAACAAACAGTCTAGATGTCCAACAGGATAAAGGTCCTAATGCCTGCTTTGCTAATGATGCATTTGTACAGTTTTAGGTAAATCACTCCCCTCATAGGGCCTGAGAGGAAGAAAACAAAAATCAACCAATTTTAGCTCTATAGCATGTAGCAAAGAAACAGTTAAAACTTTATTAGCTTCTTCTGGAGAAGAACACTAAAGCTGGAAAGCCCTACCATTCACTGCAGCAATTGTTTATTGTGCCTTGCTTTTAAGAGAGGCACCTTAACAGGGACCATTGTCTTTATTACATGAGTCCATGACTCTAACAGAGCCCTCTGAATAGGACAAGAGAGGTCTCTAAAAAGGGCAGTAGGAAAATCGGCTGAGGAAACAAAGAGACACAGGCCCATGTGCCCCCACAAGATACACACCTTGGGAAGATAGGAGCGGCAGATGAGAGGTTTCACAGGCACTGCAAAGGCCCGATAATAAGACAAAGGGAAGGGCTTGGTGTTCTAGTCCACTTTTCACTGTGGCTCTTTCCAGGACCCTGCTGGGCAGGCCAACTTTCCCTCTCTTCACAATCCAGAAGTCAGCCCTGACACATATATGCTGGGGAGATGGAAGCCAGTCATTCTGGGGCTGCCACTTAAGCTAAGGAAAATGCACCAAGGAAAGAGGCCACACTGTCCATCTTGCAGACAATTCCAAAGCAAAGACTCAGCACTATCATCCAGGGAGTTACTAGGATGCTACTAATCCATAAAAATAATTCAGTAAAAAAATTGCCATCCTAGAAGTTGATAATTTTACAATCAACAACACAGGTGAGTTAGCTGAGGGGTTGTATTGGTCACACAATGAGCAGTCTCCAGAAAAAACTAGGAAGCAAAGTGGGGCAAGAGGTAGGGTAATGCTCTGATGAGTTTGGGCTACATTTTGGAAAGACTAAACAATAAAGGGAGCTATGGTTGAGGGGGATAACCATGTGAACGTGGCTGAGATCACGGACAGACAGGGAATAACACGGGAGCAGGCTACAAGAGCATCCAGAACTGGGCTCAGCAGTGTCCAGCCAGACAGGGTGCCCATCGAGCGTCACAACTGCCCCGGCAAGAATCTTCTGAGGACTCAAAAGATCAGTAACAGGACACTCCAAGAGAAACGACAGAACAGGTTTTAGAGCATGGTTTTCCTCCGGAGTCTTCAAAATACAGGACAATAAAAGCAGAACTAACCTTAGCAATCGAAACCAAAAGTTTTGGATGAAGCCCTTATTTTCTGAATTCCTGTGACTCCCTACCTCCCATTTTCCCAGCGTGTGGAATGAAATGCTGTAAATTCAGGTAACACAGTGTCCCTTGCCAGCTGAACTCTCACTACCCAAATCCAGGAACTGAATAGATTTGGACAGCAAAGGATTCCTTTACTTCCCCATCCCCACTCATTTCCCTCACAGAGCCTTACCTTTCCCTGACCTCGCCCTCAACGCTGACCCTGAAGTCCCCCTCACCCTGTTCTCTTCTAACCCACTCTCCCCTACAGCCCCTTGTCATTAGGAGTCATCTGTAAAATGCCAAAGGTAGAAGAGCTAAAGAAAAAGAAGGGGAATAAGGGCGAGTACAGATTTTAGATTGAGGTGTGAGATGGAAATCCTGCAGAGAGAAACAGAGACAGAAAGCAAAAGAGCTGGAGCAGGGGGGAAGGGAAGAAGATGGCACTGCGGGGAAAAGAGCGCCACAAAATTAATTTGAGGAAGGGAACAGTAGAGGAGACGTTGGTGGAATAACAATCAGGCAGAAGAGGGCAAGGGATAGGGGGAGGGTGCCAGGGGGTGGGGAGGAATGGTGCTAGAGAGAAGAACCCTGCATGCAGAAGCAACAGCAGCGCCACCTATGGGCGTGGTGAAGGGGTTACAAGCAGCAACAAAAGAGGCCCCCACCTGGGCACGAGGGTCTAGGGTGCAGGTGAGGAGGGAGAAGCCATGGCTTCTGCCCTTCAAACCTCTCAGTAACACAACACACAAGCTAGAAGAATAAATTACATATGGCTCTCCTGGGAGGAGAGGGACTTAACAAGGTAAAGGAGGGAGGACAGAGAACTCCTGGCTTTTTCCATTGCAAAGGGGTTTCCCCCTCAAAATTCAGGCAGTAGAAAGGAAAAGGGTTTGAAAAGGGAGCAATGCCAGGTTCAGAAAGGAATGTGTGCACCTGCTTCTTCTTTCATTAGCTGGAGAAAGGACTTCATCTTTATTTCCAAGTGATTTCCTTTCCCCACTGGATGTTGGAGTACAGCTCCCTTCCTGGAGCAATGGATGCCCCTCATTCAGCTGCTTCCTCCCAGCACTGCCTTGCAACCCTCAACCATCATTAGAAACCCCCAGGGAGCCACCAAGCTCTGAGAAGGAAAGGGAAGGGTCCCCCCACCAGTCAAACAGACCTGAGGGTGGGAGGGGTAGGGTGGAAAGAATGAAAAAATGTAAAAGCTCTGCAGAGGGAGGGGAGAGAGAAATGTGATCAGTGATATCTGTTGTGCTTCCAGGGAGGAAGGATCCTTCACATTTTTAATAATAATAAATACATAAAGACAGATTTGCCAGCATTGCTCTGGCTCCTTGGAAAGTGTGGGGGAGGGGAGCCAACGCAGCTGCAGCACAGACCAGTATCTCCGCCTCCCCTCCCCCATCAGAGAGGCTCAGTATTTCGCAGCCTCCCCCTCCCCCTCTAACTGCAGTCCTCCCACCACAGCCCACCCTTTCCAGGGTCCCTTCACACAGCTCTGCCTCTCCCTCCTCCACTCCTCTCCATCTCTCCACTCCCCCAACCTTAGACTCTATTCTTTTAGCACTGGTCCTCATTTAACAGTCTTACTCTAGCTCTCAGAAGCCTTTCTACCCACATGGCACTCCCCCAATCCTGAGGCCCTGCTCTTTCCTACCATGCCCTTCACAGCTGACAGCAATCTCCCCCCGCCCCCCAACCCCCTCACAAGTAATCCAGTACATTTCAGCATTCTGGATTCCAACAAAACGGGTTGCCTTTCCCTCATTTTCATTGCAATGTGACCTCCTTTCCCACAACCTTAAATGTAATGGCCATCAATGTGCTTGTGTTCAGGGGGTGTCAGGGCCTCAGGACTAGGTGACTACTGCCACCTATTGACCCAAATTTGTTCAAGATAGACCTTTAATACACTTCTTACACAGCGACGCTCTGTTATTTCAAGAGCATCAATAGCTTAAACATGCAAAGGCATGGCTCTTGGGGTTTCTCTGAGACCCTGTGAACAATGAGATCAAAGAAATACAAAAGCAAGACTGGGCAGAGAGCCAGCGCAATGATGCCTTGCTCCATACAGAGGCAGAAAAAGAGGCTGAGCCCAAGGAATGAAAAAGCAACTCTAAGTCTTCTCAAGGGTCTATAAGCAAAAAAGAATAGGAGACAGACAGTTTTTCTCAAGGACTGTTAAAAAACCTTGTGCATCATTATATGAGTGATATTATCAATAGAGCAGAAGGCAGGATTTCATTCATATGCCTCTGTTAAGTTGACCAAAACCTTGGATAAGTCTAAACATGAATCCAAAGTTACACACCTAGAGATAAAGTTTAGATCCCAGGGAGGATGCGGACACTCAGGACTGCTGCTGACTCTCACTCAATCTGTACCAATCAGAACTGGAGACTGGGCAGATAAACTGAGCTCTGCAAAGGGGCAGGTCTACACACCCAGCTCTAGGGATTGCACATTCCACCAACCCACAACAAGGAATGAGTTTAAACTCTCCATGGTGCTGAAAATGGACGTAATCATGTCACCCTTTCCTTACAGACAAAACGTATTTTTCTAGTAAGGTATCCATGAAGACTACATGAACTCCTGACAGACATTTCTCCAAACCTTCATAAAGTCATAATGAAAGTTTCAGAGGCAAAAATAGGTCTTGGTCAAAACCTCTTCCCCACCTCCTCAAGATGTAAATACTAAAGCAGAGGTGTTAAATTACTTGTCCAGAACAAAGTCCACATTCTTTACCATCACATAAAACTGAACATTGCTCATATGCACTAATGATGGACATTACTTAGTAAGCATTAAAAATGAATCATTAGGAGAAACCAAGATGGCGGCATAGGTAAACAGCTGAAATTGCTAACTCACATAACCAGTTCAAAAATACTACGAAAAGAAAAAACGGACACCACCCAGAACCACAGGAAGGCTGGCTGAGTGGAAATTCTACAACTAGAAGGAAAGAGAACAGCACACTGAGACTCAGAGGAGGTGCAGAAGTAAATAAAGTGCAGAGGTATGGAGGCTCTTGCACTGAGAGGGCTGGCAACTAAGGACGCGGTTGTCTTTTTCAATCCAAAGGGAAGCACAAGCTCCTGACGGCTCTGAACTCCAGTTCTGGGCGAGTTTCTGGGGAATCCAGACTCATAAGGGGAGAAACTGGACTATCTGGCATTGGGAGAAACTCCAGAGTGGCTTTCTCAGCAGTGCTTGCAGGGATTACCAAGGGACACTGAAACCCTGAAACCCGGGGCTTCTTAGGGCCGAGGATCAGTCATAGCTGTTTGCTCTGCCCTGTTGATTCCCTGAGACCTTGCCCCACCCAAGCTGCATGCAAAGGCGTTTGCATATGAAAGGCCTGGCCCTTTGCAATCTACAATTACCTAACAAACTGCAGCTGGGTCAGACAGACCCAGAACATCCAAAAGAAGGCCCAAGGCCACGCAGCAGCCTGCATTGCTTCACAGCTGGGCTTCATCTGGGCACCTCCAAACCATAAACAAAGAAGAGGAATCTGCAGATCTCTCCATAGCTCCTGCTGGGTAGCCTCAGGCAGTGGCTAAATTAGCATCTCCTTTGAGATCCAAGAGCCAGTGTACCCAGTGGTCAGAGTGGGACAATCCAGAGTACAGCTCAGATCCATAAGGGACACACTCAGAGGGCAGACTCAGTGAGCACCAAAGCCCCACTGAAGTAAGTCCTGACCCATAAAGGTGTTTCCAGCACAGAAGTTCTCCCACCATAGACACAGCTGATGCTCACAGCCAAGTGGTCTGGAGGTCAATTCCTCCCAGTGACACCTACAACGACCAAGGCTTAAATACAACAAGACTGTGTACAAAGCCCCCAAAGGAGTGCACCAAGAGTGTCCACCTCAGGTAATTGTGGAGGCTGAGTCACTGGGCCCTATAGGACACCTAGCACAGAAAGCAACCCTATCAACACAGGGAAGCAGCCAAAATGCGGAAACAAAGAGACAGTTCACAAATGACAGAAATGGAGGAAAGCAAACTACAGAATACAGAGTTCAAAACCACCATTTTAAGAATTTTCTAGAAACTGCCGATAAATTTAGTGAGACCCTCAATAAATCTAGTGAGACCCTCAAGGATATGAAAAAGGACCAGCTAGAAATTAAGCATACACTGACTGAAATAAAGAATATTATTAAGAGATCCAACAGCAGACTAGAGGATTGCAAGAATGAAGTCAAAGATTTGAAATATGAAGAAGTAAAAAACACCTAACTGGAAAAGCAAAAAGAAAAAAGAATCCAAAAATATGAAGACAGTGTAAGGAGGCTCTGGGACAACTTTAAGCGTACCAACATCAGAATTATGGTGGTGCCAGAAGAGAGAGAGCAAGATATTGAAAACCTATTTGAAGAAATGACAGAAAACTTCCCCCACCTGGTGAAAGAAATAGACTTACAAGTCCAGGAAACGCAGAGAACCCCAAACAAACAAAAGGAATCCAAGGAGGACCACACCAAGACACATCATAATTAAAATGCCAAGAGCAAAAGACAAAGAGAGAATCTTAAAAGCAGCAAGAGAAAAAGTTAGTTACGTACAAGGGAGCACCCATATAACTGTCAGCTGATTTCTCAACAGAAACCATGCAGGCCAGAAGGGAGTGGCAAGAAATATTCAAAGTGATGAATAGCAAGAACCTACAAAGATTACTCTACCCAGCAAAGCTATCATTCAGAATTGAAGGTCAGATAAAGAGCTTCACAGGTAAGAAAAAGCTAAAGGAGTTTATCACCACCAAACCGATGTTATATGAAATGCTGAAAGATATCCTTTAAGAAGAGGAAGAAGAAAAAGGTAAAGATAAAAATTATGAACAACAAAGTGACAACAAATACATATCTATCAACAAGTGAATCTAAAAATCAAGTGAAAAATAGGATGAACAGAATAAACTGGTGAATATAACAGAATCAGGGGCATAGAAAGGGAGTGGACTGACAATTCTTGGTGGGGGAAAGCGTTGTGGGGGGTGCGGGAAGAGACTGGACAAATATCGTACACCTATGAATGTGGGCAGTAACAGGGGGGTGTAAGGGAAGAGGGTGGGGTGGGAACCAGGTGGAGGGGAGCTATGGGGGGAAAAAAGAGGAACCACTGTAGTAACCTGAATAAAGATTTAATTTTTTAAAAATGAAATGAATCATCTGTTGTTAGTACTGAGGGAACCTGGCAGTCATGTGGTCAGAATGATCAGAAAACTGAATTTAGGAGCAGGAATGAGAAGAAAACAATTGTTATGAAGAAAACCTCAAATCCTACGTCTTGGTTTCCTTGCTCTACTACACTGGTTTTCAAACTATATTCTGTGGAGTTCTAAAGAAACATGAGAGCTCCTCAGAAATCTTGGGAAAAGAGCCATGACAACATGGAGCTCCAGGATCCCTCATTCTCACTTCAATGAAAGTAACCTCCCTTATGCCTGTTTTACACATTGAAAATCCATGTAAAACTCTTGTGTTTATGTTTGATGATACCGGAGCAAATATTCTCAGAAATTATTCAACTCTTTGTCAAAAACCTCTTTCAAATAATGCCTGTCATCTATTAGGTCAGGGATAACAAGATGTCCTGTGTTAGAAGACTGGTTGAATTAATTTAAGATCCACGAAGACAGAACAGACTTTTGTCTGTTCAGTTTGCTGCTATACCACCAAGTGGCCGGAACAATGTCTGGAACTTGTGGTTCCCTTGAAAGTAAGGACTGGAATGGAAATGAGCAGCAGAGAGGGAGGGAGGGAGGGAGGTTGAGGTCATAAACTACCTACCAATATTATTTTTTAAAAAGGAAAAAAATAAATAAATAAATAAAAAGGAAAAAAAAAAACAAAAACTCTGAAGACTTTCATAAATCATAGGACACTTGAAGTCCTCCATTTTCCATGTTCCTCAGCGCTGTTTCTCTAACTCATTAGCCGGGTAACCTTGGGCAAATAACCTAAGTGTCTCAGTTTCCTCACTAGTAATATACAGATGACATGTTTTGTAAGCATTAAGTGTAAAGCACTTAGCTCAGGATGTAACACAAAGAAAGAGCTTTTTTTAAAAAAAGTAAAAAAAGCCCACTTTCCTTGGCAGTTCCCATAATCCAAAAATTTTAATAAGTCAGAAGCAAATGCAATAGTCCTGAAGCATATTTTAACTGAACCTCTTGTCGAGTCGGTTCAACCAGAAAGGAAAAAGAATCTTTAAATCTGTTCTTGTGCCTCTCTGCTTAGATTCACTCAAAGAAATAGAGGTATGAGGGCCCTGGGTATGTCAAGTTCTCTCAGATCTACTAGGGACTAAAAGCTAGAGTCCTCAGAAGTAAGAGCATCTTGGTGTCATCCATGAGAAACAGCTCTAGGGTCTTTGGTTTGGAGGGAACCTCAGAGGTTATCTAAAACATTCATTTTTCAGCTGAGGAAAATTAAAGACCAGAGATGTTAAGTGATTCACCCAAGATCACAGAGTTAACAGAGAACATTATTAGGCTGTCTCCTAACTACTTTCTACCAGATGCTGCTGACTGAAAACAGGCCCCACCCCAATCAGACCAGTAGAGATCCCAATTCATAGGAATCAATGACCCAAATTATATCCCTCTTCATGACACTGCCCAGTAATGCCAGACTTGAAAATTAGATGTTCATGAGACTCCATGTCCTTAAACTACAATGAATTAACTCTACAGACTCCTCAACTTCTCTCTTTCCATTCCTCTTTTCACTTTATTATCCAAGACCTGAGGGATCTCTCTGAAAAGAATAGCAGATCTCAGACATGTAACTCCCACCTGACTTGGGCAGGTATTTCTGTGAGATTTTCATTTCTTTGGTCTTTAAGCTGGGAACTTTCTTTCTGCCTGACTGCTGCCATTCTTTTGCAAGCTCTTTGTAAAAGGACTGGCCTTTACTGACTAGTAAACTGAGGCCTTAGTTGAAGGAGGGTCAAAGAGGCTGAAAAACACAAGACTATACAGATTCTTCATACTCTAGTCTTCTCATTCACTATTCTCTCAATAACTGAGCTAAAATCAACCTTGTGCTCATGCTATTTTAGAAAGAAAAGAAAAACATCCAGAGAAATGAAGACAAGAATAACTCACTGATGAGGAAGTTCTATCTTGCTTTTGATTAGTCAAGCATCAAAAGGTTTTCTGAACCACTATTGCCACCTGGTGGCCAGCAAAATACATTAAAAAAAACTTAAAATTCACGTATTACAGGAACTTGGGACAACATGAGTTGAAAAGCTGACTATAATATTCTAATCTCTCAACTTTAAAAATTTTTGTTTAATCCTCACTGGAGGATATTTTTTTCCACTGCCTTTAAAAAAATTAATCCTCACCTGAAGATATTTTTCTACTGATCTTTTAGAGAGAATGGAAGAGACAAACATCAATGAGAAAGAAACAAATCAAACAAATCCATTGGTTGCCTCCCCCCCCCCCCCCCCCCCCCCCCCGCACTCCCCCCACAGGGCCCCGGCTGGGGAGGAACCTGTAACCAAGGTACGCGCCCTAGACCAGAACTGATCCCGGGACCTTTCCGTCTGCAGGCTGATACTCTCTCCATTGAGCCAAACCAGCTAGGGCTCCACTGCTTTTTAAAAACAGTGGAAGGAGGGAGGTTGGGGAAAGAGAATGAGAGAGAGAAAAAAATAATATGTAGGAGAGAGACATCAATTGGTTGCCTCCCACACAAGCCCTGACAGGCCAAGGATCCAAACCTGCAACCCAGGTACTTGACTGGGAATCAAACCCACAACTGTGGTGCAAGGGCCAACATTCTAAGCACTGAGCAACACTGGCCAGAGCTCATTTATTTATTTAGTTAGTTAAATAACCAATTTCTAGTTTCTATTAAAAAACACCTACATAGAGCCAAACTTTCCCCACTCCTCTTTCCCTTTTATTGCCCTCACCTAAAATACCCCACACCCAGCAAATGAGTCATACATGTGCAATAAGAACTTCAATTCATAAGTAAAATCAGTTTTATTAATAGATTTCCACATGTCCACAGCAAACAACAAATTCCGAGGAAAAAAACCCACATATAGTGCAACTGGAAGTATCCCAGGATGACAAAAAATACATATAAATATGTACACCCACAATCACCGCCGCCTCCGAAAACCTGAAAGGAAGGGAAATCAAGAATGAGGCAAAGGACAGTTGGAAAAGCTGAAGGAACAGAACAAAAAGACATCTAAAGAGAAGGCCACTGGGCACTACTCTATATCCTCCCAGGACAAAAGACTAGAAGTAGGAAGAAATTGAAGTGGGATAATGGTTTCTTCAGGTGACACTTCAATAGTGTTATTTAAGCCTGAAAAGGTGTGGGAGCTTAGAGAAACAATCCAGAAATCTCTTCTGTGAATTATGCTGATCTTCAGCTTGGGAAAGAAGAAAATAAAATCCCACCTCTAAAGAGATTAATGCCCAGCATGGAAGAGATATTATAGGGCTTAGTAAGACCTAGGACGGCAAATTAAAAGCTGGCATCCCAATTCATACTCTCCACCCTGCACCTGATCACCTAACTTCTAGCCATTTACTGACCTTTTTTCTTCCGGCCTTTCTTGGGTATCTTCTTCCGCTTCTTAATAGGATTCTGATCCTGGAGACAGATGGAGAAGTAAAGGAATGGCAGTGCAAGTGCAAGTGTTTGTATCTCTTCCCAGTTTCCCATAGCAACGAGCCCCACATACATTTGGCTGGAAGCATTGAAGGCCACCTCCCATCACTGTATCACAACCTCACCTCATCAAGATGAGGGGTTTCTCCTGTCAAAGCACTGATGTCACTGAAGTGCGTGAGAGAATGAAGTTGTGAGCTCATGATGTTTGCGTGTCTTCGTCGTCCTTTCTCTCGCTTACTGACACTTAAACGCACCATCATGCTCTCCTCATAGTTAATCCTGTCAGAGAAACACAGACACTGTGTCGAACATGCTCAGTCCATAAGACACAAGCTGCAGCCCAGAATCTGGGCCCAGACATTGACTCACCCCTTATTGTTACAGTTCCCAACAGATTTCATAGCAGGGCAACATAGTATTTGGTAAGGACATACCAAATCCTCAACTCCGAACTTCCTCAAGAAAACGTTCTTTGTGCTAGAATTTCCCTCCTCCCTACTGATGAACTCACAGCCCAACCACTGGAATATTTAAATTATTATTATATCAGAGAACTCTTGTATTTCAGATCTATAGACAGGATTAGCTACACGGACCCCTTCACTCAATCAACTAGGCAAAGTCAGTGAGCCTGTATTTAAGTTATAATGACTTCTCTACTTCTTTTCCCTGAACTTATCTAGCACTCTGGATGCCATTACAAAAACTTGCTTTAAAGTGAGAGCTGCGATAGTGAAATCCAGAATGTTAAAGCCCTACTAGGTGGAACTGCATATATTCTCCTTCATATAGCATTTGCTCAGCTGGGGGAGGGGAGGATATCTTCTTCCTAGTTCTTAGTCTGTACTTCAAACCCCTAATTCTTAGAAACTGTCCTCCCAAGTTTTCCACTCCATTCTCTATATAATGTGGGTTCGTCTGACACTACACTTAACCATATTAATCCAAAGCACAAGGACAGTTCTCCACAGCGCAGGAAAGAATGTATAAGTACAAGGACTCAGACCTGTGCTGATCCTCCTGACTCTGGCGAGTAACGTGAGGATACCGGGCATCACGGATTTCCTCCGGGGCATCTGAGTACTGCTCCTTAAGTTCACGAATGACAGAGCTGCTCAATGCTCGCCTCTTGGCCCGTTCTAGACGCTTCTTTTCCCGCTCAGCCTCTGTTTCATCTATGTGATAAAAATTAGCAAAGGTTATCCCGGAACAGAGAAAAGAAGGAGAAACACGATTCACACCAAGGAGGTGGCGGCATGGTTCGTACCGTAATGTACTGGCACCAAGCGTGGGGGAACATATTTCTTAACTGCTCCGTTTGCAGATTTCTTCCCTGAAGCCCCAGACTGTCCTTCCTCTGCTTCATCTTCCTCATCCTCAGAGCTCAACTATAAAAATAATATAATGTCCACAAACTTAGGAAGTGTTAGACAGGTGATAAGAAAAACCAAAGCTGGCATATCCCGGGGAGGTAGGAAAATAAAAGGCAGAAGGGGGAATCTCACACTCAACACTCTAAGGCACAAGCTGGGAATCAAGAGTAATAAGAGAATCCCAGGAGATGCAGGATCACCACGAGACTCATTCAGGCTTATTCAGGAAAATCAGGACAACGCAACCCCTTACCTTGCTCATCATATTGCTGGGATGAGGCTTAAAACGGAGTGGGTCATTCTCACCTGAAACATAAAAAAACCCCAAGAGATTTTATAAGATTTTGGACTTTATGATGCAATCCACATAACCTTACAGCTTCTCCCACTTACTGAGGCTGCCTGTCACTGCAGTCTTGACCAGTTTGTCAATTTGATACTTCAGTTTTTGGTCCAAGGGACGAAGTTTTTCCAAAACCTGTAACATGGTTAGAAAGGATCACATTCCCTTCCCAAAGTTAAGCACATACCAGAGTCCCTATATTAAGCTGCCAGATAAAGCACTTAACTGGCATATGCACAAAGTTAGAACCAAAGAAGAGAAAAATACTATGTTTCATTTGGTTTCCTCACTTAAATGAGAACATTCACTTAAATGAGAGCTATTGTGTGACAGTCCTGGAGTTCAGGATTTGGAAACCTAAGACTTTAAGATGCCAACTGCTTCATACCGTGCGAATCTCCACCAGTCTCAAAACTGCAGCATGTCCCTGAAGAGACCTTCCTGAGGCTTTGTCCAGGATGAGATGGCTCAGATCCATAAGGTACATGAGCAGCAACTGGTCTTTCACTTCCAAGAGGCTGAGACCCTGAGTTAAACAAAACAATAAAAGATGCAAATTCTGGAGGGGGGGGGAAGGGCAAGGGGAAAAAATGGAGATCTATCTATCATCTGTTGTAATACTTATCTATCACTTTTTGTAATACTTTAAGCAATGAAATTTAAAAAAAAAGATGCAAATTCTGTTTTAGCCAGAGAATCAGGAGAGCCTAGGACAAACAGGATAATCTTTTCCAAGTTCAAGTTTTTTATATATCATATTCATATAAGATATCTGGAGTAATCTCAAGGGAGGTGGCTGTATCTGAAATGGCCACAGAGAAAATTATGCTAACAAGAGAGAAGCAAAGCTCAGAGCACTTTTAAAACACAATAAAAGCAAGAAAATCAATAAAGTATCCCCAAAATAACTACAGCAGGATTTCTCAACCTCAGAGCTATTAACACTTAGGGACAGATCATTTGTGGACTGATGTCTAGGCACTGGAGAATGTTCAGCAGCATCACTGGCCTCTCACTGATACCCCCTCAAGTTGTGACAATAAAAAATGCCTCCAGCCCAGTGTGGCTCAGTGGTTAAGCACTAACTCATGAACCAGGAGGTCATGGTTCCATTCCTGGTGAGGACATATACCCAGGTTTCAGGCTCAATCCCCAGTAGGGGGTTGAGGGTGCAGGAAACAGCCAATCAATGATTCTCTCTCATTAAGGTTTCTATCTCTCTCTTCCCACCCCTTCCTCTCTGAAATAAAAACACATTTAAAAAATGCCTCCATGGTGCTGAATTTTAAACTAATTTCATCAAAAACAATTATTGGTTTTATCCCCATACAATGGAATTATACAATACTAGAGGCCCGGTGCACAAAAATTTGTGCACTCGGGAGAGTCCCTCAGCCCGGCCTGTGCCCTCTTGCAGTCAGTCAGACATCCCTCTGGCAGCCTGGAAGCCCTCGGGGGATGTCCACTTGCCAGCGGGGAGCAGGCCTAAGCTGCAGTCGGACATCTTTAGCACTGCTGAGGAGGCGAGAGAGGCTCCCACCACTACCGCTGTACTGGCAGCTGGCAGCCTGGCTTGTGGCTAAGCAAAGCTCCCCGTGTGGGAGTGCAGTGACCACCAGGGGGCAGCTCCTGCATTGAGCATCTGCCTCCCTGGTGGTCAGTGTGTGTCATAGTGACTAGTCATTCCCAGTCGTTCTGCTGTTAGGGTCAATTTGCATGTTACCCTTTTATTATATAGGGTAGAAGCCTGGTGTATGGGTGGGGGCCGGCTGGTTTGTCCTGAAGCGTGTCCCAGATCAGGGTGGGAGTCCTGCTGGGGTGCCTGGCCAGTCTGGGTGAGTGGCTGATAGCTGTTTACAGGTTGGCCACAGCCCCTTCAGGGTAGGGGTCCCCGCTAGGGTGCCTGGCTAGCCTGAGTGAGGGGCTGATGGCTGTTTGCAGGCTGGCTACAGCCCCCCAGCCACCCAAGCTCCCAGCAAGTCTGGCTGGAAGCAGTTATCTGGAATTTATCTTCTATAATTGAAACTTTGTTGCCTTGAGCGGAGGCCATAGCCCACCAGGGCAGGCAGGAAGCTTGGATTCCTCCATCGCCAGGGCAACCAAGCCTCCTGCTTGCTCCAGCTCCATGGCTGCTGGCTGCCATCTTGATTGGGTTAATTTGCATATGGTCACTTTGATTGGCTGGTGGGCGTGGCTTGGTGTGTAGCAGAGTTACACCAATTTGCATGTTTCTCTTTTATTAGACAAAAAACATTGATCTATACATACTGACATAATTCCTGTCATACTTAATTTCATATCACAACACTTTCTACACTCTGTAGAAAATATTTGTAATATGGTTCCAACTAAAATGGGGGCAGTATAATGCACACATTTTATATGTATAAAAATATGTCTGGAAAATAACATATAATTAACAATTGCTATCCCTGGAGCCCAAAATGAGAAAAAGGAAGAAATGGAGTGCTTGTACTGTGAGACTGTTTTTTCATCAAGCATGAATTACTTTTAAAATAAAAGAAATTTCTAAAAAAATGTACCCTAGTGGTTATCTTAGAACAGTGATTACATAAAACTTTTAATTTTCTTCTTTGTGTTTTTACATATCTGCCAAACTTTCTAAAATTAAAAGTTTATTATATTTACAGGCAGAAAATTGAACAAACATTATATTTATCCTTTTAAGTAAAGGAAAGTACAATGTGTGAGCACTGACTTAACGTATTTTTTTAAAAAGAGTCACTGTTGTATAAAATAAAACTAAGAAAGTCAATAGTCCTAGGAAGACCCATTTTTTTTTATTTCCGTGGGGTCTGTTGTTATTTTGTCTCTTTCATTTCTGATTCTGTTTATTTTGGTCCTCTCTCTTTGCTTCTTGGTGAGCCTGGCTAGAGGTTCATCAATCTTATTCATCCTTTCAAAGAACCAGTTCTTGGTTTCATTGATCTTTTGTATTTTTTTTTGCTCTATTTCATTTATTTCTGCTCTGTTCTTCATTTTATTTTTTTAAAGGATACTTTTAATGATTTCAGAGAGGAAGGGAGAGGGAAAGATAGAAATATCAATGATGAGAGAGAATCATTGATTGGCTGCCTCCTGCATGCCCTCTACTGGGGATCGAGCCCACAACCTGGGCATGTGCTCTTGACTTGAACCTGGGACCCCTCAAAAAAGATAACATGAAAACACTTTGTAATCTATAAAACACCTAGTAAAAGTCTTTGGTGATAAGTTAGAAAATAACTGTTCAATAAATAAACAAATATATCGTGATCTAAGATACATGCTGGCAGCCCATCTCAAAAAGGCATTAAATTGAAGCAAAGCATGATACCCAGAATAAAGACAGCCGAGAATTTGAGAAGTCCCAAAATGAGTTACAAGCACGAGAGAAACACAAAGGAAGAAAAAGCAAAGATAAAAAAAATCAGAAAATATAAAAATGGACAAGAACAAAATTTAATGATGAGAAAGAAAAGACAAAGAGAATATATTAAAAATGCTCTTATGCCTGGCTGGTGAGTCTCAGTGGTTGAGCCTTGACCTGTGAACCAGGAGGTCATGGTTTGATTCCTGCTCAAGGAATATGCCCAGGTTGTGGGCTCAGTCCCCAGTAGGGGGCGTGCAGGAGGCAGCAAATCAATATTCTCATCATTGATGTTTCTCTTTCTTCCTCTCCCTTTCTCTCTGAAATCAATTTAAAAAATTTATTTTTTAAAATGCTGTTAGCTACCTTTCTAAGGAGCAAAACTGCTTTCCAAAGAATAAATCCCATGATTAAAAATCCTTCAGTGCTTCTTATTATCCTACTGCAATGATTTTCATACTTTTGTTAACCTATGGTATGTTTTGCTTAAATAATATCTCAACAAAAAAGTTCAATATATAAAACAGATGACACCAGATTTTCCAGTTCAAGTAAGTAGAGGAATTCAGCACCCTCTGTTTATACTTGCCATATTCAATGATCCATGAAAGGTTCTATAAGATGTTAATTTATAAACCACCATCTTTCAATTTTAAGATGCACATTGTTTTCATATTTTGACATCTCTGAAGTCAAGACGCATCTTTTAATCAACAGTATTTTAGTACATGTCACAGATTAACAGGTAGCATTTTTTCCTTAATATATATAAAATGAGTGATGTTCTCCATTAACAGCATCGTGGATTGGAAGAAGCACAATAGTTAACTCCTCAGTTGACAAGACTTCTCACAGTCACTACTTTTCCAGTCTTTTTTCCTACCCCTAACACACACACACACTAAAGGACTTAGCTCCTTTCCTAGAATGTCACCATGCTTTCAGGACTTCGTGCCTTTACACATCTGCTTCTTTCTGTACTTCTGACTCCTATTTATTTCTCACAATCCTGTTACCTTCTCTGATAAGCCTTCCCTGACTTCCTCTGCTCCTCTGGCAATTATTTAATCTTTCTCCCCAGCTTGCACAGCACTCATCATGACTCTGCAATATGGTTGCTACTGCTTCTACCTATTACTTCAATCTGTCTCACTCACTAGACTTCAGCACAGAAACTGGGCTTCATTTGTCTTTAAAGCTTAAGCACTTAGTATACAAGGCATTCAATAAACCTATCGTGAATGAACTGTTGAGAACATCAACTCAGGGGATGCTTATTCTTCAAGTATGTCTTACCTTCTCTGTAGGATAGGCTCTAGCTTGAACTTTTTTTGTCAGAGCTTGAATTTGTGCAGTTACAGCCATTACCTGAAATTAGTCCAAATAAAACAGCTGACTAGAATACATCAAGTGATCTCCGTAAGCTGTAAAGGGCAAAAGCTAAACAATGCCATTTAAAAGTTATCTTAAATACTGTTCAATGAACAGTATTTTCTTTTCAGTTCTGGAAAAGAATAAAGAGAGATGGTTTCTGGTACTTCTTCAAAAGGTGTAAAGACCTTTTCACCTCTTCTTAAAGCTAAAAAAAATCACCTTACCAAAGTATGGGGAAGCCATGGGGACTATACCGTTATCTGTACCGGTTGAACTTACAATGCATAGAACTACATAAATGTGGATTAGCTGGGCACCCAAAAGGCAAGTCGCATCACCTTTCCCAGAATCAGTTTCCTTAACTATAAGAATAAAGGAAACTGACTCAGATAATTTTTTTCTTAAGTTTTCTGTATTCCTTTGGATGTAGGTTAATTACTTTTCATTGTAGCCTGAGAAGGTCTTCATCAGATCATTTTGCTTTTATGGAATTTGGCAGCATTCAAATCTATCCTCCCAAATCAACAACATTTGGAGGTGAAGCACACGAAGTCAAAGTCAATCCCTGATGAATCTATTCCAAAAGGGTAATATTACTCACCTGCTCCTGGAGGTTTTTCAAAAGTGCCACCGCTCTCGGCAGGTCTGACTCCAGCACCTCCTACAGGAGGGAGAATAAAGAAAAGCCATTCTTCCCTCAGGATTATGAGGTGGAAAAGCCTCCACTTTCCTTCGGACAGGAAAGCCCAGACTTCCGGCCTTCCCACTCCTGTTCACAACTTGCCTTCTAGCGGGTCAGCTCCCCTAAGGTTACTGGTGAGGAGCGGTAACTCCAGCCCCGTCCCCCACGCTGTGCCAGGCAGGTTGCCCCCCTGAAGCTACTTTCATCACCACCCTTCCCTCGCGCCAATAATTTGCCTGAGTCACTTAGGGTAAAGGAAGCATCCACGATAGCAATCGGAGAAAAAGAATGAGAACACACCGTAGGCACCGGCGCCGCCATTGTCGCAAAGCCCGCCCCTTCCGGAGTCGTACTTCCTGGTTGATAGACTGATGGACAACACCGCTTGCAAATCTAAGCCAATAGGAATGGGGATGCTCTCACTTCCGCCTCGAACAGGATGTACTAGAGGCGGGACTGGGGCCAGCCAATGGAATAGAAGCACTGGTTAAATCCGTCAGACTTAGGAAGGGAGCTAAAGACCTAAAGATGTTCTCGGAACGAAACATGTGATTAGTAAATTGGGTAGAATGATCGAAGCTAAACCAATAAAACTGGGCAAATGATTGATTGGCAGTTACAGAGGCCCAATGGAAAAAAGGAGTGAGCAGAGCTAACTGAGAGCGTATTGGCTCCAGGATGCCGCAGTACCCAGAGTCTTTTCACGACGCTTCCCTTGCGGGGCCTGAGCCGGCCTCTAGGCGGCGGGTCTGCGCTTGTCGCTGAGGAGGTGGCCACGTTGTGCAGCTGTTGTCTCCTGCTGCTGCTCCGACGCAGGTCGTGCCGAATTGCTCACAAACCCCAAGGCCCTTGGATGGGGTTTGTGTCCGTCCTTCTGTGTAACCATGAAACTTTGTTGATCTGTAAATAAGACAATTGGGCGAGAGAAGCCGGAGCCAGGGTTTAGACACGGACAACCAGGACACTCGCCCTCTTCGTGCACATCTAAGGGCGCTACGGAAAGACACCTCTTTTCCCCTCCTTCCCTCCCCCCCCCAGATGCCGCTCCAACACTCCTCATAACCACCAGTTTGGAGACATGAAAAGGGAGTACGTTTTACAAATAACGAAGCAGGTTCAGATTTAGGTGACTTGCCCCTGGTCACACAGGTCCACAGCTGAACTTGGTTCAGACGCAGCCTATGCATTTTGCATCGGATTTTCTCAGCACTGATTCTCCGCGGCGTCGGTTCACTCCTGCTTCTCGCAGGTAGAGTAGGTTGGATGGGTAGCTGTGGTTCTCTTCGTCTGCCTTAGGGAATAAGCACGGCAAGAGCAAAGGGAGGTCTTGAATTTGCTCCGCTACTGCGGAGCGGATTTATGACGAGAAATCGGGTCTGACTTGGAGCTGCCTCTGGAATTAAGGGAGGATTAACCTCTGTATCTCAGCAGCCAGGGAGAGGAAGTCCTGGTTTCTAAATCATCTGCTGGACTCAAGAAGAAGGAGGCAAGGGGAACCCAGTCTCCGTGCCTTATTTCTAACATTTACTCGCCGCTTCAGGCCCAGCATGCAAGCTCAGGGCGCTTTAGCAGCCTACTCGGTCAATCCAACGGTTTTTGTACCGTTTGTGAGGATTTGTATGAGGAAAAGTTTCCATTTCAAAAAATTCACAAGTTAGGTCACAAATAAGCTTTTCCTTTCTTTGGAACTTGAAATTTAGTTTGTTCTTGTGCATTTATATCAATGACCAATTTACACCGCCTTGTTTTGTTTTTGATTATTAAATATTTATCAGCCATTTCGTTGCGAGAAAATCTTGGAGTTAGCAGTACAGTAAATCTCTATAAAACTCTTCTTGGACCCAACAAGTGTTGGCAAAGAAGACAAGATCATCAACTGGCAATCATAACATTTGCACATACAAACTGAGTAAATTTTCTGACAGCTTTATTGAGATTTAATACATTTATAATGCACCCATTTAAAGCATGTAATTCAATACATTTTAGTATATTCATTGAGTTGTGAAATACTACAATTTTAGAACAGTTTTATCACGCCCTAAAGGAATGTGCCCAATAGCAGTCACCCTTTTTTTTCTCACCTCCAGTCCTAGGCAACCACTAATCTTTGCCTATTCTGGGCGTTTCATAAAAATGGAATCATACAATATATGTATGGCCTTTTGTGACTGGCACTTTCACTTAGCATAATGTTTTCAAAGTCCATCTATGCTGTAGCATGCATTGTAACTTTATACCTTTTGTTGCTGAATATTTCATTGTATGGATTATGCCACATTTTATGCATTCATCAGTTGATGGACATTTGAGTTGTTTCTACTTATTGGCTGTTGTGAATAGTTCTATGAACATTTGTATACAAGCTTTTGTGGAGAGGTATGTTTTCATTTCTCTTGAGTATGTACCTAGGCATGGAGTTGCTGGGTCATATAGTAACTTTGGTTAACCATTTGAGGAACTTGTAGACTGTTTTCCAAAGAGGATGAACCATTCTACATTCCCACCAGCAATGAATGAGGCTTCCAATTTTTCTATAGCCTTGCCAACACCTGCTTTAATCTGTCTCTTTATTGTAGCCGCCCCCCCCCCCCCAGTGAGTATGAACTACTGTTTCATTGTGATATTGATTTGCATTTCCCTAATGGCTAGTGATGTTAAGCATCTTTTGATGTGCCTATAGGCCATTTGTATATCTTCTTTGAAGAAATGTCTATTCCTATCATTTGTCCAATTTCAGTTGGGTTATTTGTCTTTTTATTATTGGTCGTAAGAATTCTGTTTATATTCTGGATACACATCCCTTATCAAATATATGATTTCCAAATATTTTCTCCCATTCTGTGGGTTGTCTTTTAACTTGCTTGATGTGTATCATTTGAAGCACAAAGTTTTTAGTTTTGATGAAGTCCAACTTACCTAATTTTTCTTTGGTTGCTTGTGCTTTAGCTGTTATATCTAAGAAGCCATTGCTTTATAAAAGATTATGAAGATTTAGGCTTATGTTTTATACTAAGAGTTTAACTTTTACATTTAGGTCTTTGATCTGTATTGAGTTAATTTTGGGGTATAGTGTGATATATGGCTCCACCTTCATTATTTTTCATTTTAATATCCAGTTGTCTCTGCACCATTTGTTGAAAAAACTATCACTTCCCCATTGAATTATCTTGTAGCATTTTAAAAAATTAATTGACCATAAATGTACAGGTTTATTTCTGGACTCTTAATTCTATTTCATTGGTCTATCTTTATGTCTATCCTTATACCAGTACCATTACTATGTTACCTTTGTAATAAGTTTTGAAATTGGGAAGGTGAGTCCTTTAAGATTATTTGACTATTGCATTTTTATATGAACTTTAGGATCAGTTGGTAAATTTTTGCAAAAAAAAGCTAAGTGTACTTTGGATAGGGATTGTGTTGAATCTGTAGAGCAATTTGGAGACTGTTGCCATGTTAACAATATTATATTAAGCCTTCTGATCCATGAGCATGAAATGTCTTTCTATTTGTTTAGGTCTTTAAAATGTTCTTTTAATAATCTATATATACAAAGGCCTAAGCGACCGAACAACTGGTCGCTATGACTCACACTGACCACCAGGGCGCAGATGCTCAACACAGGAGCTCCCCCCCCTGGTCATCAGTGCTCTTCCACAGCCAATCTCCCTCGACCCCCCTCACCCTGCCCACACCAGCCCGCCCTGATGGCCCTGATCAGGGTAGGCCAGCTGGCCAACCTCCCATAGCCCCTCCCCTGGGCCTGCTTACCCCAATCAGCCCTGGGCCCCAATCTGGGTGGGAGACACCCTGATCGGCCCTGATCACCAGCCAGGCTGAGGGACCCCACCCATGCACATATTTGTGCCCTGGGCCTCTAGTCTATATATAAAAAACCAGCTACTGGGGTGTCATAATGACCAGAACAATGGGTCACTATGACACCCACTGCAGCCAGTGAACTAGCCTGATCAGGGGGTGGGGCCAGCTGGCCAACCTCCTGCAGCACCTCCCCCAAACCAGCCCCACTCCTGATGGACCCCCACCACCCAGATCAGCTTGCAGCTCCTTCTCAGGGCCAGCCCTGCCCCTGATTGCCAACTCTTATCCCAATAGGGGGTGGGGCCAGCAGCCAACCTCCTGAAGCCCCTCCTCCCACCTGGATTGGGGGCAGGGCTGGACAGCCAACCACCCATGGCCCTTCCCCCAGGCCACTGGCCCCCAATCAGCACCCGCACCCCAATTGGTGTTGAGGCTCTCCAGCCAATCACCCACGGCCCCTCCCCCCAGCCAGCCCGGACTTGATCGGCCAGATCAGAGCAGGCCAGCTGGCCAACTTCCCACCATCTCCTCTTCCTGACAGGCCCAGCCACGATCCACCCCAATTGGGGCCGGGCCAGCAATACCCCACCCTTGCACAAATTCGTGCACTGAGCTTCTAGTATTTTATAGTTTTCAGAGAGTAAGTTTTGCACTTTTTTTGTTAAATTCATTCTTGAGTTATTTTTTTAATGTTGTATTGATTTCCAATTACTGCTTTTACAAATTACCACAAACTTGGTACCTTAAACCAACAGACATTTATTCTCTCACTGTTCAGAAGACCAGAAGTCTGAAATTACTTTCACTGGTCTGAAATCAAAGTGTTGGCAGGGCCATGCTCCCTGGAAGCTCAAGGGGATAATCCATTTTCTTCCTCTTCCAAGCTGGCAGCTCCAATATCTGCCTCCTCGCTCACATTGCTTCCTCTTTTCCATGTGTCAAATCTTCTTTCTCTGCATCTTTTTTATAACTTGTTATTTCTTTTTGTTTGTTTTTTAATCCTCACCCAAGGATATTTTTCCATTGATTTTTTTAGATAGTGGGAAAGATAGGAATATCCATGTGAGAGAAACACATCAATTGGTTGCCTCCTGCACTCACCCTGACCAGGACCTGGGCCTGGGAGGAGCCTGAAACCAAAGTACATGCCCTTGACAGGAATCAAACCTGGGATCCTTCATCGGCAGGCCAACACTCTATCCACTGAGCTAAACCAGCTAGGGCTGCATCTGTGTTATGAGGACATTTCTGATTGGGGGCTTGCCTACTGATTTTAAAGAGAGAATCGGAAAGAAGGGATGAGGCAGGACGTTAAAGGTGAAATCTACAGAATAATGGAAATAATGTTGGGTCCCTTTCTCCCAAACATCTTCCCATTTTTCATCTCTAATTTCCAGCTTCTCTAGGCAGTTCTCTTCATTTATTACCTGTGACCACAAATCTAGAATCTCCTATACAAATAAATCAGAAAACTTAATGTCACTTTTCCCAAGAATAAGTAATTATACCACCTATTCTATAAAATCAGATACATCACTTTCCCCTCTTAAAACACATTAACTGCTGCCCAGTGCATGTAGAATAAAGTCCAAACTCTTTTAACTTGATTCATAAGGTTCTTCATGACCAGAAGTCATCTACCTTCCAGGCTCTTCTCTTACCATACTTCCCCTGATTACTCCCATTCTTTAGTCACATTGAGTTCATTTCAATTCTTCTCAGACCTTTGGACATGCTGGTCTCTCTACCCAGCTCCTCTTTCCTTGACCCACTCCAGCTCACCCTTCAAGTCTCACCTAAAAGTAATTTCCTCCAGGGAGCCTTCCCTGACCTCTAGTCTAGATTAGGTAACCTTGCTTTGTGCTCCATGACCTCTTCCAGCATAGCATCTGCTACTTCTTTCATTATAGTACCTGTCACACTATACCATCTCACTGTATGTTTGCTTGTCTGCTCCTGGTAGTAATCTGTGAGTTCCTGAAGTAAGGACAGTACCTGCTACAAAGTTGGTGCTTAATCAGTATTGGTGGAATGAATGTTCATTCATGGTCTGTGGTGAGGCATGCTCCCATTAACATTGTCATGTCCCTTAATACTTGATGAGCAGTCAAACTGGAAGGAGCTGGGATTTGGAATTATAAGATAGGGCCCTGTTGGGAGTATCTATAACTTCTTCCCTCCCCCATCTTTATTGAGGTATATTTGATAAATAAAAGTATATGTATTTAAGATGTACAGCATGTTTTGATATATGCATATATTGTGAAATTATTACTATCATCAAACTAATTAACATGGGGCAGATCCTAGAGAGCATTGCAGATGCTGGAAGGAAGTCCAGACCAACTTGGCATCAGATAAAAGCAGTTAGTCTATTAAATCGTCAGAATCAGGAAAAGCTATAGTAATAAAAGTAATTAGACCAGACAGCCAAACGACCTTCTGGATGTCCTTCCAGATGACCTTCTGGACAAAGCTGAGGCTGCAAGGGACAAGGCAGCCACCTCAGCTGAAAGGGCCGAGCCCTTTGCACTAATTTCGTGCACTAGGCCTTTAGTCTAAACTAATAAAAGCAAAATAGTAAAATTAACCGTTTCTCCGAGACGGTTAAGCCACACCCACCAGCCAATCAGAGCGGCTGTATGCAAATTAGCCCAGCCAACATGGAGGCCGCCACTCTGGGACCTGAGTAAACGGCAGTTTCCGTTGTGGCAGGAGCGAAAGTGAAGCTGCGCCCGCTCAGCTCACCTCTGCTCAAACTGGCTCTAGCGAAACACACATTTGAAACAATATAACAATCATAGAATCCTCGGGAGCTGAAAGAAAGAGCAGCCCGGGCCTAACCAGTAAAAGTAACAATTGTTTCATTATAGACGCTGCGAGGTGAAGCAGAGGAGGCTTCATTAGTTAGAAGGCCGCCTTAAAGGAACAGTGTATCAATTATAGAAGATAAACTCCAGAACCTGCGTCCAGCCAGCCTTGCTGGGACGTTGGGTCAATGGGAGCTGTGGGCAGCCTTAAAGCCCTTCACCCAGGCTGGTCAGGCACGCCAGCAGGTGGACATCCCCCGAGGTCCCAGACTGCAAGAGGGCACAGGCCGGGCTGAGGGACCTCCCGAGTGCACAGAGCGGCTGCAGGGCAGGACAGCGCAGGACCCAGGACCAGCGAGTGGGAAAGAGGCGGCAGGGTTGGAGGGCACCGGGAAGCGGGTAAGAGGTGGCAGGGGGTCGGTGGCCTGCTTGGTGAGCTTCCCAGGCCCTTTGCGGGGCACCGGGAAGCGGTTAAGAGGCGGCAGGGGGTCAACGGCCTGCTTGGTGGGCTTCCAGGCCCTTTGCAGAGCATCGGGGAGCGGGTAAGAAGTGGCAGGGGGTCGGCGGCCTGCTTGGTGGGCTTCCCAGGCCCTTTGCAGAGCATCGGGGAGCGGGTAGGAGGTGGCAGAGGGTCGGTGGCCTGCTTGGCAGCTGTCCAGGCCCTTGGAGGGGCATTGGGGAGCGGGAAAGAGATGGCAGGGGGTTGGCGGCCTGCTTGGCAGCTGTCCAGGCCCTTGGAGGGGCATCAGGGAGCGGGAAAGAGGCAGCAGGGGGTCAGTGGCCTGCTTGGTGGGCTTCCCAGGCCCCTTGCAGGGCACCAAGAAGTGGGAAAGCAAGGTGGTGGGACAGGGAGCGGGAAAGAAGCGGCGGGGGGGCGGGGGGGTCTCGGCCTGCTTGGTGGCTGTCCAGGCCCTTTGCGGGGCACCAGAGAGTGGGAAAACAAGGCTGCAGGGGCCGGGGTCCTGCTTGGCAGCTCCCCAGACCCCTTGGCGGCACCGGGAAGTGGGTAAAGAAGGCAGCAGGGGACAGGTGAGTGGGAAAGAGTTGGCAGCCTGCTTGGTGGCTTCCCAGGTCCCTTCTGGGGATCAGGGAGCAGGAAAAGGCTGGCCTGAGCACAAGGCGGGGTTTTCCCTGCTTTCTGGTGGCTGGAGAAAGATGGGCAGTAGGCAAGCTTGGGAGGCAGGCAACACCCAGCCCTGGTCAAAGCTCAAAAAAGAGAACAACATGCAGGGGAGGGCAAGAGTCTGAGAGATCAACATAGAGGGGGTGCCTGCTCCAAGCCTTGATGGTGTGCCTGGGGGCAGGTCCCCAGCAGGTAGACACACACAGGAGGACTGCTCCGAGCCTCAGATGCGGTTGGGGGTAGGTCCCCAGTGGCCACACACACATACACACACACACAAGGCGCCTGGCAGACTGGGGCCATCATAGGACATCCACTGAGGGGTCCCAGACTGTGAGAGGGCACAGGCCGGGCTGAAGGACTCCCTCCACCCCGAGTGCACAAATTTTTGTGCACCGGGCCCCTAGTATTCTAATAAGAAAGCACTGGAACAGGTTTGGAAAACCAAGCAGGCAAGTGGTAGTAATAGAGTCCAATTATTGAGCATTCACTGTTTGTTGGGAGTATCTATAACTTCTTCCCTCCTCCGTCTTTATTGAGGTATATTCAATAAATAAAAGTATATGTATTTAAGATGTACAGCATGTTTATATATATGCATATATTATGAAATTATTACTACCATCAAGCTAATTAACATATTTATCACCTTGTATAGATACCTTTCTCTTTCTTTCTTTTGGAAAGAACAATTAAGATCTACTCTCTTAGTAAATTTGGAGTACCCAATACAGTATTGTTAACTCTAGTCACCACCATATTGTACATTAGATCACCAGAACTTATTTATCCATCATACTTGACTCTTTGTATCCTTTTAATGACATTTTCCTCACCTCCCAGTCATTGAGAACCATCATTCTACTCTGTGCTTCCAAGAGTTTAACTTCAACTTTTTTAGATTCCACATATAAGTGAAATCATGCAGTATTTGTCTTTCTGTGTCCGTCACATTTCACTTAGCAAAACATCCTCCAGGTTTATCCATGTTGTCACAAATAATCTGAGTGACCAGATTATTATGACCACCTGACGTTTGTAGGCAAATTAGCTATAATTTTGTCCTGAAGTTGCTAGAGGGCCAGACAATTATAAATAGGGAAGCAGGTTATTTAGCACGACAGTAGAAGTGATTTTTTTTCTAAAGAAATGGTAAACAACATGATTTAACAGCCTTTGAACTTGGGATGGAGATATATATATCACACACACATACACACACACATATGTATATCCTATCTAATAAAAGAGTAATATGCAAATTAGGCATCACTCCATCACAAAGATGGCCGCTCCCATGGCCACAAGATGGAGGCATCCAGTCTGGCTCAGCCCCGCCACTGAAGTGGTCAGGCCTGTTAGCCAGGCAGGTGGCGGGGGAGGCGGGGCCAGAGGGGCAATCAGAGGGGGCAGGGGTTCCCCTGCCCAGGCCAGAGGACTTCCCCAGAGGCCTCGGGCATGGGCAAGGGTGGAGCCGGTGATCAGAGGGGGCAGGGGCAGAGCCAGTGATTGGAGGGATATGAGGCCTCAGGCCTGGGCAGGGGCAAGGCCAGAGATTTCAGGGGCCTGGGCACCAGTGGAGCTGGCAATGCAGGTTTGGGGGGTCCCCTGCCCAGGCCTGCAGCCTTGGCCAGAGGCTGCCAGAGGGGCAAGGGCAGACCCGGCAATGGCAGGGGGCAGGATCAGAGCCAGTGATTGCAGAGGCCTGGGCTCTGTGAAGCCAGCGATCAGAGGGGTTGGGGGATCTTCTGCCCAGGCCTGCATCCTAGGCCAGAGGCTACAGGCATGGGCAGGGGTGGAGCTGGGATTGGAAGGGCAGGGGTGGAGCCAGTGATCAGAGTGAACTACAGGGAGCACACCTTTTCTTATTGCTCATTGGCTAAGCTCCCTGTATGCCACTGGTAATATTCTTAGTTACTTGGGTAATAACAATCCAAAAAGGCATCTAGGAATTTTCCAACACACTCCTGGAGAAAAAAATGAAGGCCCACTGCTAGAGGGCTAAGAAATGTCATATCCTACTCTAGCCAGTTTGTCTCAGTACATAATGCCTCAGCCTGCTGACTGCAGAGTCTGGGGTCAAATCTGACCAAGGGCATGTACGTAAGTTGCAGGCTCCTCCCTGGCCAGGGCCCAGGTCAGGGCATATGCAGGAGGCAACCAATCAAAGTGTTCCTCTCACTTTGATGTTTCTCTTTGTTTTTCCCTTCTCTTCCACATTCTCTAAAAATCAATGGAAACATATCCTCAGGTGAGGATAAAAAAGATAGAAATAAAGAAAAGTCATATCCTATGAAAGACACATCTTGAAGATGCCTAAAGAAAGTTGTCATTTTTTCATGGTGTAGGGACTGGAGTCCATGTAGATAAAAACACTTTGGTGGCTGTGGTGACTGGCAGTGGCTGCAGCAGTGGGGTAATGGGGCTGGTGGCTTCCCCTGATTAGCCTGGTTGCCTCCCACAAAGGGAGGCCAGACTATGGCTTAGGCCCACTCCCCAAGGAGATCAGGGAGGGACTAAGCCGTCAATGGGACATCCCCTGAGGGCTCCCAATATGTGATAGGGGCAGGCTGGGCTGAGGAACGCCCCCCCCCCATGCATGAATTTCGTGCATCGGGCCCCTAGTGTGTGTGTGTGTGTGTGTGTGTGTGTGTATTGAGTGGCCAGATTATTATGACCAGTCCATCAGTATTTCATTGGGCCACCTTTTGACTTCAATACTGTGGCGATTCTTCTTGGCATTGACTCCACGAGATGTTGAAAGGTGATGCGAGGAATCTGACACCATGACTGATGAATAGCACTGTCCAGTTCTGTGAGATTTGATGGTTGTGGAACCAGCTGCCTGATGGCTCTTTTAACTTCATCCCACAAATGCTCAATTGGATTGAGATCTGGTGATTGTGGGGGCCACCTAAGCAAGGTAAAGTCTCCCTCATGTTCTTGAAACCACTCATGCACAATATGAGCACCGTGGCACGGTGCATTGTCTAGTTGGAAGAAGCCATCTCCATTGGGATATGCCATCAACATGATAGGATGTGCTTGATCAGCAACGATACTTAGGTATGTTGTGCTATTCAGACATTGTTCAGCACGAATTAAAGGGCCCAAATCATGCCAGAAAAACATGCCCCAAACCATAACACTGCCCCCATCAGCTTGAAGGGTTGTAGTCATGTATGTGGGGTACATGCTTTCATGCTGTCTCTGCCAAATTCTCACTCTGCCATCTGCATTATGCAACTGGAAACGTGATTCATCAGACCACATGATTTTTTAAAAATATATTTTATTGATATTTTTACAGAGAAGAAGGGAGAGGGCTAGAGAGTTAGAAACATCGATGAGAGAGAAACATTGATCAGCTGCCTCCTGCACGCCCCCTACTGGGGATGTGCCTGCAACCAAGGTACATGCCCTTGACCGGAATTGAACCTAGGACCCTTGAGTCCGCAGGCCGACACTCTATCCACTGAGCCAAACCGGTTAGGGTGACCACATGATTTTTAAAAAATATATATTTTTATTGATTTCAGAGAGAAAGTGAGAGGGAGAGAGAGAAACAATAATGATGAGAGAAATCATTGTTTGGTTGCCTCCTGCATGCCCCCTACTGGAGATTGAGCCCGCAACCCAGGCATGTGCCCTTGACTGGAATTGAACCTTCGGTCCGCAGGCTGACGCTTTATCCATTGAGCCAAACTAGCTAGGGCAACACATGACTTTTTTCCAATGCTCAATTGTCCAATCCTTGTGTTCCTGTGTGAATTTGAGACATCTCATCTTGGTAACTTCAGACAGCAAAGGTGTTTGAACAGGCCTTTGGCTTCCATATCCCATATGATGCAGTGTATGGCTAATTTGCCTACAAATGTCAGGTGGTCATAATAATCTGGCCACCCACGTTCAAAGGCTGTTAAATCGCATTGTTTACTCATATCTTCAGAAAAAAATCATTTTTCTGTCATAGAAAACAACCTGCTTCCCTATTTATAATGGTCTGGCCCTCTAGCAACTTCAGCGCAAAATTATAGCTAATTTGCCTACAAACGTCAGGTGGTCATAATAATCTGGCCACCCAGTATATATATAACATTTTCTTGAACCCTTTATCTTTTGATAAACATTTAGTTTGTTTCCATGTCTTGACTATCTAAACTAATAAAGGCATAATATTAAAATTAACCGTTTCTTTGGGACGGTAAGCCACGCCCACCAGCCAATCAGAGCAACTGTATGCAAATTAGCCCAGCCAACATAGAGGTCACCACTCACGGACCTGAGTAAACAGCAGCTTCATTGCAGCAGGAATGAAACTGAAACTGCCGCCCGCTCCGCTTATCCTGGCTCAAGCAAAACATGTTTGCAACAAAATATCAATCATAGAATCCTCGGGAGCTGAAGGAAACAGCAGGCCTGGCCTGACCACTAAGAGTAACATTATCTCATTATAGAAGCACGAGGTGAAGCAGAGAGGAGGCTTCTTACTAGGCCTCAGCTTAAAGGAACAGTGTATCAATTATAGAAGATAAACAAACCCCAGAAACCTGCATCCAGCCAGCCTTGCTGGGACATTGGGTCAATGGGAACTGTGGGCAGCCTTAAAGCCTGAAAGCGCCAATCAGCCCATCACCCACGCTGGCCACAACCCAATGGGGTGAGGGACGTTACTGGGGGGCTTGGCCAGCCTGCAAACAGCCATCAGCCCCTCACCCAAGCTGGTCAAGCATGCCAGCAGGTGGACATCCCCAGAGGGGTCCCAGACTGTGAAAGGGCACAGGCTTGGCTGAGGGACCTCCCAAGTGCACAGAGCGGCTGCAGGGCAGAACAGCGCAGGACCCAGGACTGGTGAGTGGGAAAGAGGCAGCAGGGTTGGCCCTTTGAGGGGCACTGGGGAGTGGGTAAGAGGTGGCGAGGGGTCAGTGGCCTGCTTGGCGGCTGCCCAGGCCCTTTGTGGGGCACCGGGGAGCGGGAGAGAGGCAGCGGGGGGGTCAGCGGCCTGCTTGGTGGGCTTCCCAGGCCCCTTACAGGGCACTGGGGAGTGGGAAAGAGGTGGCGGGGTGTCTCGGCCTGCTTGGCGGCTGTCCAGGCTCTTTGTGGGGCACCGGGGAGCAAGAAAGCAAGGCTACAGGGGCCGGGGTCCTGCTTGGCGTCTCTCCAGACCCCTTGGTGGCACCAGGGAGTGGGAAAGGAAGGCAGCAGGGGACAGGTGAGTGGGAAAGAGTCGGCGGCCTGCTTGGCGGCTCCCCAGGCCCTTTGGGGGCACTGGGGAGTGGGAAAGCAAGCTCTTGGGGGCTGGGGGCCTGCTTGGCGGCTCCCCAGGTCCCTTCTGGGGATCAGGGAGCAGGAAAAGACTGGTCTGACCACGAGGCAGGGTTTTCCATGCTTTCTGGTGACTGGAGGAAGATAGGTAAGCTTGGGAGGCAGGCAGCACCCAGCCCTGGCCACAGCTCAAAAAAAGAGAACAACATGCAGGGGAGGGCAAGAGTCTGAGAGATCAACAGAGAGGGGTGCCTGCTCCAAGCCTCGACGGTGTGCCTGGGGGCAGGCCCCCAGCAGGTAGACACACACAGGAGGACTGCTCCGAGCTTCAGATGTGGCTGGGGGCAGGTCCCCAGTGGCAACACACACACACATACACACACACACAAGGTGCCTGGCAGACTGGGGCCATCATAGGATATCCACTGAGAGGTTCCAGACTGTGAGAGGGGGCAGGCTGGGCTGAGGGACCCCCACCCTCCTCCCGTGCACAAATTTCGTGCACCAGGCCCCTAGTTATAAATAATGCTGCAATGAACATGGGGTTCAGATATCTCTTTAAGATAGTGATTTCATTTCCTTTGGATATATACCCAGAAGTGGGATTGCTAGATCATATGTTAGTTCTATTTTTAATTTTTTGAGAAACCTTCATACTGTTTTTCATAATGGCTATACCACTTCATTATGTATACAAAGTTATGTATATATATGTATATGTAATCCTAAAGCCAAGTATATGGGGTAAGTAAGTCTCAGGTTTTTGTTTTTAATCTACAGTCTTTATAAAAAAAATACATTTTATTGATTTTTACAGAGAGGAAGGGAAAGAGATAGAGAGAAACATCAAGAAAGAATCATCAATCAGCTGCCTCCTGCACGCCCCCTACTGGAGATGGAGCCGCAACCAAGGTACATGCCCTTGATAAGAATCAAACCCAAGACCTTCAGTCCACAGGTCAATGCTCTATTCACTGAGCCAAACTGGTTAGGACAAGACTCAGGTTTAGAGCTGGGACTCAAAGCAAGATCCTCCTGCTTCTCAGATGTTAATGTTCATCAAATCACTTGGCAGGGGTGGAGGGTGGTGGAGTCTTGTTAAAACGCAGGTTGTGTTTAATAGGTCTGGGTTGGTGCCTGAGTTTCTGCAGTTCTAACAATCTCCCACTGATGTGGATGTATCAGTCCATGGATCACACTTAGAGTCACAACATTCTGCACAATACTTTACTTTTTTCCCAGAGGTTAAGTAATTCACCCAGGTCACACAGCTGGTCGCTTAGTGAAGCCAGGGTTTTTGAACACAGGTCTATTTGATGTTAAAATGTACTCTCTAAATCATTAAGATATGCAGTTGCCCTCTGTTGGCAAAAAAGAGGGCCCTTAGCTTCCAATCTGGATTTTAAAAGGAAAATCTAATACAATATATTAAAAGGATAATATGCAAATTGACTCTAATGGTGGAACAACCAGAATGACCCCTGGACTAGTCACTATGAGGTGCACTGACCACCTCTCCGTCCCTTTCCTCAGCTGGCACACTCTGATCACCTGATGGAGAACAGGGAACCAGGGGTGGGTGGCGGAGGACATGGGCAGCACCTGGCCAAGACCCCCACCTTATGGGTCACCCCCCACACAGAGGGTGACCTGCAGAGGGGCAGTGCCAGTGAGCAGGTGGAAATAACCGACCTCTCGGTCCTTTCCCCTGGCCATCA
>PVJC01008260.1:0-48976 GCA_004026665.1 Murina feae | reverse complement strand
GGGGTCTTGGCCAGCCTGCAAACAGCCATCAGCCCCTCACCCAGGCTGACCAGGCACACCAGCAGGTGGACATCCCCAGAGGGGTCCCAGACTGCGAGAGGGCACAGATTGAGCTGATGGACCTCCCAAGTGCACAAATTTTTGTGCACCGGGCCCCTAGTTTATAATATCATTCATTCTTGTGATTTTTTTTTTTTTTGCTTTACTCCTCATGTGAAATGATTGTATACTGGTGGAAAATATGGCTTGAGATGTTTGTTTTTAACTGTGTAAACAAACAATTAAAACACACACACACACACACACACACACACACACACACACACACACACCACAGCATCACTGGAACAAAAACTGAGGCCATGTGACTTATTTAGCTTTCCAGAGAAGCCATGTTTACTTATCTACACACAGATTGAGCAGGTGGCATAATTGCTATGAATCATGGATCCTTCAGTTCATTAATTTGTTAATCAGTACAGTTGGGATAAATACCTTTGGATGTACATTACACAGTACTCCAAGCTTTTATATCCCTCCCAATTCCTTAACCAAATCCTAAAATGTTAGGCATCTAGATGGTAGCATAAATCCAAAATTCATACTTACTCCTAAGGACCCTTCCCAATCCTTTTCACATGTGATTATCTTTGAATATAGACATAGCAGCCATCTCTGTTTACAATTAAGCAGAAGCCCAAACTATAATGTAACCATAGCAACACAGCTAATCAAATCGGTTCAAAGAATAATTCCAGTTGCTCTAGAGGTGGATGAGCTAGCAATTTTCCTTAGTGTCACAGGCCTAACTATGGTCACTTAGCTCGACTGATTTCCACGTAATGTTAATAAGCAGGAGAAAAAATAATAAAAGCAGCTAGTATTTATTGAATACTGAAGTCCTAAGTATGGTACTAAGCACTTTACATCCATTATCTCTAATCCTTTTAACAAACTATGAGGTAGGTACTATTATTATCCCAACTTAATAGATGAGGAAAAGGCTAAGAGATATTAAATAATTTGTTCAAGGTAACCCAAATAACAAGTGGTAGAGGATCACACTTAAATCCAGTTCATCCCAACTCCTAAGTCGATCCTCTTAACCAATATGAACACCACTTCTTTCTCTTCATTATGTAACATTGACTACTTCTGTTTTATTATATTGACTTTGATCCAGCTTTTTGGAGAAATGGGAATGAAGGAAAGTGGGATGGGAGAAAAAGGGAGAGAGGAGGGGGCAGGAGTGAGGAATGGTTCATTTCTTCAGTCATGTTATGCCTTCTATATTCATTCATTCTTGCTATGTTCCTAGCACCACACTAGATGTGAGGTCATGGCTATGGAGAGAAGCAACTCCCTACACCTCTCAGGAGGCTAAGTGACCCATAAATCTGGCATCTACTTCTCCCACCAAATGTGTAGGACCACATGAGATGTAGATACTTTGCTGTAACATCACCTATAGTTTTCTCTATGTGAGAGAAGTACACCCTGACAGCTGAATACACCTAAGAGAATGTCTATGAACATATACAACTGTTCCTCTCAAAGCCAATTTTGAGGTCCTTGTTTTGCCTTAGGGCATATATGATGCAGTATATATCCCCCTTGATGTGAATGGATCATATTGCAGCCCTGAAGTTATGTGTAACCATAGTGAAGCAGCAGGCATAACACTGCTGGCTCGTAACTGTTTCTAATAACAGACAGGCTGCATCTGTGTGGTTCTGAATGCATGGCAGAGCACAGCCAGGGGACTTCTTATTCTCTGTCCCCAATGGCAGGGCCTGGGTGGGCCTCTATTCTCTATAGCTCTTTTAATGAGTCTCCAATATGCACTGGGAATTAGCCCTACCCTCTTCCTATCCATGCCAGGGTTGACTTCCCTCATAGCCAGTGAGTGTTGGTCATTAAGAGTTTTAGGACAGGGAACAATGAGACAACCACAGCTCCCCTGAATGTGTGCAGGCCCATGACTCACTGCATCATTGGGCCCCACAGATCAATTTTCCAAATATTTCTCCTCAACATCTCTTTCCACCCAACTAAAATGGCATATTAGAGGGGGAAAGGGCTCAGAGTAAAGGATAAAAAGTTTCATAATGGGATTTGAAAGCCTGGGCAATCATGTCATTTAAAAAAAAATGGCTGCCAAACAGCTTGCTCAAATGATAGCAGGCACATTGCCTAGTGAACTTCAGAGAACAGGCCTTGAAATCTGGGCCTAATTTTTGTAGCCTTCTTGAAGAGGAAAATCCAGGTGGGCATGCAAACTACATCGAGACTGGGCCGTGCATGGTTAGCCTAAGGGAAGCTCAAGTCTGGGGAGCTTGGAAGGTGGTGTTTATTGGCCTGCCAGGCTTGTGTGTGGAGTCACGCTTGCCGTTCCTTCTCCCAGAGGGACAGAAAAACAGATACGACTGTGGCCCCTGCAATACGTGGAACAGATATCTGCCCCCCACAGCTGAAGTGAGCTGGCCTTGCAGAAATGTACAGGTAGCAGCAGCGTCTTGGGAACAGTGGAGGAAGGCAGCTGTGAGCCATGCACCGCTCCCACTCCAGGAAGGGGAATAAAATATGGTTCTGTGCCATCCAGCAGTCACTCCCTGCAGTTCAAGATATGATGCAAGAGCATGTAATTCAAGAACCAACACCCACCAGGTGGCTCTCAGACCCTCTGTCACCTTTACCTGGGCTGACTGTAACTTTGCTACTATTCATGCCCTTTTGTTCACATGTATACATTCATATCCACCCTGACTCTCATTCTGTGTTTCCTTCACAAGCTTTTAGCTTCCTAGCAACTACTGACATCCCCTTGCCCTGGACTCACCTTTTTCCTGAACTGACCCCCCATCAACCCATGAGACAGCCAAGGGCTTTGCCTGGTCTTCGAGTCAGCTGAATATACAGATGTCTGCATCTGTGCCGATCATCCTTGAGAGCCACCTGCTCTTTGTTTATTAGTTTCTACACACACGTAAGTTAACTCTGTGTCCTCACTTGAGTTACATCAGGGAATAGTGTCTTGTGTCATCACTTGGGGTGAGCTGAGATATTACTTAAAGTGAATCAGGAACACCTTTGTTCACGCCACAGAAAAACAAGTTTGTCTTTTTTAAAAATACACCTCATTTCGCAAAAAAGTGACCTTGTGGAAATTCGGATTCAGGTATTAAAACGAAATTTACAGCTTTTCAGGAACTCAGTGGGCTGCAGTCTTCAAAGGAGGTTGATGCCACTTCCTCACAGATGTTTTGGAAATGTGGAGGGCGCATTTTACTAGTATCAGGGATCTAGGTCATGCGATTGGCCTGGATCAGAGAGTCTTATACAACAAAGAATTGTCCTGGCTGACTTCCTGAAGCCCCAAACCAGCTCTTTTAGACATAATCACAAAATGCTTTTATGCAGGTTTATTGCAGTCTAGAATATTCTAAGGAATGCAACTATGTAAAAATCAAAGAAGGAGGTTGCATTTTGATTTGTTTGGAATTTACTGAGAGGTCTTTGTATCACCGAAAGCAATGCCCCAAGTGGTTTTTGTGAGTCTATGCCCACACCCATCTTGGGCTGCATTGTAGCCGCTGCACTTACATGATGCTCTCAGTATCAGTAAGAGCAATATCCATGGTCACACACATGGATAAAAACATGTGTCTTTAAAACACATCTTCTAATATTGTCATGGCTAAGATTTTTACCAATGAAATGTCACTCTAAATGACTTTTCTCTTTTTATATTATATAGGACATTGTATTTGTTTTTAAATTTTATGTGAGTTATGTAATCTATGAATTTCCATACAGAATGGTAGAAAGCTATTATTATTTTATATAAAAGTGGACTTTGGATTTGATGGAGACAAGAACCATCAGCATAAAGCAACATCTGTCAGCAATTCAGACAGAAACATTTTCCATTTGCACTAATAAAAGAGATTTCTTGCTATACTGAATGAGAATGAATACCAGGGCAAGGTTTTCAACATAAGTTATGTGATAGAAAGTCTGAAAAGAATGTTCTATTTAATTGTGCTTTAATTTAGTCAACCATCTATCAAACAATCCCTTCTATGTCTAGCTCATTTTCATGCTAATATTTGAGAAACTTTCTGATAACACCACTTGGCTACTAGTGGATATATAGCTACTAGTAGTTATAGCAAAATATGAAAATACTTAAAATTTAATCTTTATAAACTACTAGAGGCCCAGTGCACAAAAATTTGTGCACTTGGGGCGGGGGGTCCCTCAGCCCGGCCTGTGCCCTCTCGCAGTCTGGGATCCCTAGGGGGATGTCCACCTGCTGGCATGCCTGGCCAGCCTGGGTGAGGAGTTGATGGCCATTTCAGGCTACCCACAGCCCCTTCAGGGTTTGGGTCCCTACTGGGGTGCCGGGCTGGAAGCTGGTATCTGGGATTTATTTAACTTCTATAATTGAAACTTGGCTGCCTTGGTCCTCATATTGAAGCCTGGGTCCCAGCCCAGCAGGTATCTGGGATTTGTTTATTTTCTATAACTAGGGACCTGGTGCACGAAATTTGTGCACTGGGCGGGGGGTCCTCAGTCTTCCCCCTCTCACATATTGGGAGCCCTCAGGGGGCGTCCCACTGATGGCTTAGGCCCGCTCTCTGATCCCCTTGGGGAGCAGGCCTAAGCCGCAGTCTGGCCTCCCTTTGTGGGAGGCGACCAGGCTAATCAGGGAAAGCCACCAGCCCCATCATTCCACTGCTGCAGCCACTGCCAGTCACCACAGCCACCGAGGTGTTTTCATCAACACGGACTCCAGTCCCTTCACCATGAAGAAATGACAACTTTCTTTAGGCATTTTCAAGATGTTTATTTCATAGGATATGACATTTCTTTCTTTCTTTCTTTTTTTTTTTTTATCCTCACCTAAGGATGTGTTTCCATTGATTTTTAGAGAATGTGAAAGAGAAGGGAAAAACAGAGAGAAACATCAAAGTGAGAGGAACACTTTGATTGGTTGCCTCCTGCATATGCTCTGACCTGGGACCTGGCCAGGGAGAAGAAGCCTGCAACCTAGGTACATGCCCTTGGTCAGAATTGAACCCAGACCCTGCAGTCAGCTGAGGTATTATGCACTGAGCCAAACCGGCTAGGGCAGGATATGACATTTCTTAGCCCTCCAGCAGTGGACCTTCATTTTTTTTCTCCAGGAGTGAGGTGGAAAAACCCTAGATTGCCTTTAGGGATTCTTGTTACCCAAGTTACTAAGAATATTACCAGTGGCATACAGGGAGCTTAGCCAATGAGCAGTAAGAAAAGGTGTTTCCTCTGTAGCTCACTCTGATCACCAGCTCCACCCCTGCCCAGGCCTATGACCTCTGCCTGAGGCTGCAGGCCTGGGCAGGGGAGCCCCAAACCCCTCCAATTGCTGGCTTCAAAGATCCCAGGCCTCTGCGATCAACAGCTCTGATTCTGTCCCCTGCCATTGCCGACTCTGCCCTTGCCCCACTGGCAACCTCTGGCCAAGGCTGCAGGCCTGGGGAGGGGACCCCCAGACCCCTGCTTTGCTGGCTCCACTGGTGCCCTGTGATCACAGGCTCTGTCCCTACCCCTACGATTGCTAGCTCTGAGATACCCAGGCCCCTGCTATCTCTGGCCTTGCTCCTGCCCAGGCCTGATGACACTGGCCTAGGCCTTATTGCCTGAGTAGGGCACCCTCATACCCCTCAGATCACTGGCTCTTCCCCTGCCCCCTTCAATCACCAGCTCCACCTTTGCCCATGCCTGAGGCCTCTGTCGAAGGCCTCTGGCCTGGGCAGGGGACCCCCATACCCCTCTGATAGGCTGTTCTGCCCCTCGGGACCCCGCCTCCCCCGTCATCTGCCTAGCTAACAGGGCTGACCAGTGGCGGGGCTGAGCTGGGCTGGGCAATACCATCTTGTGGCCATGGGGGAAGCCATCTTTTGTCATGGAGTGATGCCTATTTTGCATATTACTATTTTATTAGACAGGATTGAAACTTTGTAGCCTTGAGTAGAGCTCAGGGCCTACAGGGCCCTGGCTTCCTCCATTGCCCAGGGCAACTCTATCTCCGTGGCCACTGCCATCTTAGTTGAATTAATTTGCATATTTGCTCCTGATTGGCTTGTGGGCATGGCTTGTGGGTATAACAGAGTGAGGGTTAATTTGCATATTACTTTTATTAAACTAAATAATCAACTCCTCCCCTCTATAATCATCTCCTTCTCCACCCAATCATATTGCAGTGCATCATAAAAACTGTCACAAAAATTTTAGAGCTCAGTCTATTAAGGGCTAAAATGCCATACAGAACATTCCCAATATCCTCTATGTAACTGAACTTAAAATAACAACAAAAATATAATTTTTTTGTCATGAATACAAGATTCTTAATGGTAAGTTTCTTTTGAGAGTTATCAAAGGCTACCCCAAAGAGATGGGTACTGGAATGATATTAAATATGTGGATAAAAGAGGCTTTCTGGAACATGGGTCCTGCTGTAGATAGTTGTAGCTCCTTCCTGAGAGAGGTCCTGTTGCAGGTTATTCCTCTTATTGAAAGTTGTGAATTTGGCCATGAAAAAATAAAAATTGCATAATCAACTAGCATTAGGTGCATAAAGCATTCTTCTGCAATAGCAGGTGACCTATAGGTATGTGCTCTGTTCCTGATGTAATTCTTCCTACAGTCTATTCTGTCCTGAAAGTAGGCCTTTCTGAGTACAGTCACCAATAGAAGAGACTCTTTTATTCCATTCCTGATAGGCAGCTGAGGTCCACAGACTAGGTTTTGGATGAGATTTTTTAGCCTAATATTTCTTCAGGAATATAAATTTATTTTCTTTGCATAGTTGGTTTTGTCCCTTCTAGAATGGGATTCTTCCCTTGCCTTTACCACAAGGTATGTGAAAGGACATTGTATACCACCTAATGCTTCATAATGTAAAATATTGAAGTTGATAGAAGGGAGGTGATGTCCTCTAGGCTTTATTCAAGCGTGGCATTTTTTTTTTTAAAAAAAGCCCTGGCTGGTGTTTCTCTTGAGTAATATTCTCTAGTCACTCTTTCATTTAGGCTTCAGTTATTATAATAATTATTATTGATCATGAATAAAGCCCAGCTAGTCATTCAAGGAATGACTAGAGGATATCACCCTCTTTTTGTCATGTTATATCCTTGTAGGTCCATATTCACCCTACCTTCCCTATACTAACATGATTATCTGCATTACATCTACATATGTTATTAACACTACATGACAATGTTATCATTTTTACTTCAAACAGTTACATAGTTTGTAAATAATTTATGTGGAAAAGACAAAAATTGTAAAAGTCTTTTGTATTTATCTAGATATTAACCATTTGCAATGCTTTTCATTCTTTCCTGAGGATTTGAGTTTCCATCTTCCCTGCATCCTGGAGGCCTGCTGGTGACTTTTTTGGTTTCTTTTTTTTTTGTGTGTGTGGAAAAAGTCATAATTCAGTCTTCAATATGAAGGATATATTTTCTGAGTAATGAAACCCTGTTTGACAATTTTTATTCTCTTTCAGGACTGTAGTGATGTTTCCCGCCCCATCGCCCCCCACCCCGCCCCCAATTTTGGCCTCCATAGTTTCTGCTGGGAAACCAACCAGTCATCATATCACTGGTTCTTGCATGTAATGTGTTATCTTCTGGTTGCTGCTTTCAAGGTTTGATTTTTATTTGGGGCTTTCAACAACTGACTATGAAGAATGAGAAGATACAACATTTTCATTATCATATGTATTTTTGCATTTTTGTCTTTCATCAAATTTAGTAAATTTTTGTCTTTTGTCAAATTTAGTAAGTTTTTGGTCATGAATTTTTCAAGTATTTCCCTCCTCCATTCTCTTCCCTTCTTACGGAATTCCATTAACCCATCTTTTGGACTATTTGATATCATCTAATCTGTCTCTGAGTCTTTATATTTTATTTAATCTTCTTTTTTGTTATTCACGTTGAATAATTCTATTGCTCTAACTTCAAATTCACTTTTCTTTCATGTCTGCATTCAATTCTTAAGTCAGTTTGGTTAATATTTTATTTCAGATTATTATATTTTTGGTTCTAGAATTTTCATTTGTTTCTTTTTTATTGCTTCCATTTCTCTGAGGAAATTTCCTATCTTCTTATTCACCATGTGCATCATTTAGAAAAGTTATAATAATCACTTTAATATCCCTGTCTTTTAGTTCCAACATCTGGTTCACTCTGGGGTCAAATTCAATGGATTTTCTTTTCTCTTGAGAACATGCTCCATTTTCTTGATTTTTTGTATGTTGAGTAATTTTAGATCACATCCTAAACATTGTAAATAGTAAGTAGTACAGATTCTGGATGCCATTATTTTCCTCCAACAAGTGTTGTTTCACTTTAGCTGGCAATGATCTTATGGACTTAAACTGCAAACTGTTTCTTGGATGACCACTGCAGTTTCTGTTCAACTGCTTGATCTTCCACTTAGCTGCTTTGAGTCTATACCATGCTGCATAGTTTAAGAGTCAGTCAGAGATACGAATAGACAGACTTTATTAGATCTCTCTCTAGATTGTTCTTTCGATGATTCCCTCAGTCTCTCCTACATGTCTTGGTTCCCTTGGCCAGAAAGACTGTTTTCTTCCCAAGCACCCTGCTGCCTGAGTACACAGTGCCAACTGCACTTAGTCTAGTCCGTGAACATGGACACTTTATATAGCTCCTCTGCTACCCTCCCCCAAGTGTGTTCTCCCCATGAGAGTGTCTCTAATACCAGCTTTTGGATTTAGGTTAAGATTGGAAGTTGTTTCCTGCAGGAAAGTCATCCAATAAGGTCTCATTCTATCATTCCCAGAAGAAGAAAAATCAGTATTCATTATGAATGTGGAAAGGTGGGGCACTCCAGGAAGCTCTGCTATTGAAAAGGCACGAGCACTGCTTAAAACCTGAGTCATTCTCTTCAAGAATATCAACTAACATTTTTCTCTTCACTTAGAAATATCCCAACTATTTAAATTTTCAGATCAAGCTTATAACAAAATAAATTAATTTGACAGGATCTAGTTTTCAGAAATTCATATGGCTATTGACACATTTCCGAAAATTACCCAAGACTCACTTCAAAGACTATGGGATAGTTTGAGCCTCTCACTTTTGTTTCTCTGTAAGTGCCCTAGACTGCAGTTTCAGAGATGTGCACGAAAGAGACGAAACCAGTTCACATTTATGGGGTCAGTTCGCATAGCCTTACCCTGCCCCTTCCTTTCTTTTCTTCTTAATGAGATTTTCAGCAACATGGGAACTTTGTGGCTTAGGTTCTGTCCCTGCAGGTTATTTTCCCTATAAAGCCACAATCTTCAATGACTTTATAATCATTTCCACAGTCACTGACTTTTGTGTGCCAAGCTGAGAAGTAATACATTAGAATGGAAAATATATAATAAGAAGGAGATGGGATACTAGGAAATAACCTGGTTTTGATCACATAAATGTCAGTTGTAATAAGGTACAAATGATAAAAATATTAAAAATATAAATTAATAGGAACCTTTCTCTACTCGTTTTCCACTTGGCCTCTGTGTTATTGTTGTTTTTGTGGGGTTTTTGTTTATTTTTTAAACAATGTTGACTTGACTTTTTTATTAAGTACACTATTTGGTAGATGAAACAGAAAAAGCATGGTATCTATTTTTTAGTTTGCCAACAAGATCAGAATCTATATAGTTTAGTACAATCATGATTATGTTTTAAAAAGTATAGAAACAAGGTTAGAAGTTTGCTAAAATGTTAACAACAGTTATCTTTGAAAAGACAGGGTTAAAGAAATTGATACTTTCATTTTTTTTTTTTACTGGCAGAAAATATATTTAAGTTGTGTCTTTTACACCAAAGCCAAGGTTGGCACCACCCAAATAAAAAGTATTAAATCAGAGTTAGGGTGTAGCCTTTGGGAAGATGGATTTACCAGGACCCCATAGGGCCGATACGGGAACACACTGTCCTTAAGTTTACATGTTCTAACACCAACCCTTACCACCAATTCGACACTTCTCTCCTTGCAAATTGATAGCTTAAAATAAATCCTTCTCCTGTCATTGTAGCAAGGTCCTTCTAGAAGAGAGCAGAGCACTGCTTTAGGCCCTGAAGATGTAGCAGTGAGTCAGACAGAAGTTTCCTGCACTCTTAAGTTTATGTTCTAGTGGGAATTGTTAATATATAAATGTAGACAAGTAGAGGCAGTACAAGACAATTTTAGGTAATATGAAGTCCTAAGAATAAAACAATAGCGGGGGTGGGGAGGGACAGAATGTAACAGAATGGGGGGAGGGTGATACTTTAGAAAAGGTCATCAAGAAGATATATCTGAGGTGGTGACGTTTGAGTTAAGATGGTTATGACAAGAAGCAACCAGTCTTAATAAGTTCTGGGAATACAAGATAAATCCATGGTGTGGTATCATAGAATCAAGAAAAAACTGTGTTCAACTGTTGAGGAAAAAAACAATCCAAAACAGCTACAATGGTTACTTCTGGGTGTAGATTAAAATCTGGGAATCCATTTGCCAGTGCATAGTTTTCCATATTTTTAATAATGAGAAAAATATTGAAAAGAACTCAAAATATATCTACAGAACCCAAAGCAAAAGCAGTATTAGATCACACTAAGCAACACTTAACCAGTTTGAAATAACTGCACATTGGGATTCCGTAGTGTGTCTGAAGGAGTCCTAAAACAGAAAGCATGACAGGAAACTTCCTGGAAGCTGGACAAAGGGCTGAGAGGCCAAGCAGACACTGCAGGACTCCTTGCTACATTCAGACCTCATTCATGCCAACAGGGACCCCTCCTTAAGAAGTCATCCAGGAGAAAATGCTGTATTGGGGAGGCAACTCCATTCTCAACATAAAGAGGAGATGGGGACACAGGGCACTGCTGGGGGGAACACAGGAGGAGGCAGAGGCTTACTGACAAAGAAGACCTCGATGGCACTTCTAGTTTGAGGACATGTGCAGACATATTTTAAATAAGTCCTTAGGTTTACAAAACTCACATGACTTGAGTTTTTGATTAAGTCTTTAACTTAAAGCATAGCTCTTTAAGGGAAATTTAATTAAAGAAAACATGAACTTCTAGCTCAGTGAGGCTGTGTGCTATGCCAACAACAGAGACTGTGTCTTCATTTTTATTTTACCTCTTGCCTCTAGTTCTGAAAACCAAGGATAAAATTGAAAAAACAAAACATACATCAGTTTGAAGCTCATGTTTGGCTAGAGCCTAAGGAAAAAAAATTGCAAGGGATCCGAGTTGAAGTCTAAATTTAGACAAAGAAATACCCCTGCTTCAAGTAGAGGTGAAGAAATTCATCATTGATAAAAACCAGGTTTCATCCCTCCTGCTGCCAGGATAGGTACCATGACAGAAAAGGGCCTACAATCTCAAATAGTCAGCATATCTGTAGTTCTGTACTTGTACCTTAACCTGCTCCCAACCCAGAGGTTATTGATGATGCTCGCTGAGGACAGAGCAGCTCACTGTCTGCACTTGAACTGCATGAACTTGTATGACTACTGTAGAGGGGTCTTAGATGGGCAGCTCAAAGGCTCAGTCTGGACACACTTGGTCTGGGTCGCTTTTTTTTTTTTAATTGCTCCAACATTTAGAAATTGAAAAAGTCATCCACATTTCTGAATTTATTTTTTTTAATAAGAAGATCTGGCAACTCTGGGCCTACATTCCTATGTGGTCATACTTGGCAGGAATTAGTAGTGGCAGCCCTCAATTGCGTGTAGTTCCCACCTGGCCCCGGGCACTCATTCACAGTGTCTGTACCAACTCTGATTTGCTCTCTCTGCTGGACTAGGGCCTGAACCAAAACCTTTTTCACTGTGGCTCAAGATACCTGTCAGATCAACAGAGGAGCCTTGGCTGTGGCTAGTGGAAATGGCCCAAGTTCATGTCTATGTTGACTCAATCTCTGCTCTCTGAGCAAGAAAGATGTTCTGTAATTCTACTGGCAACTGAAAGCATAGGCCTCAAGAACACTGGGGAGTAATCTTCAGTTGGGAAAGTAAGTTTTAGATCAATTGAAAAAAAAGCATTAATGAGAGAGATATTGTTCTCATGTCCATCTATGTGACTCTTCCCCCTTTTAAGGATATTTTTGTTCTCGATTGTATCCCTTGGAGATTTTTTTAAAAAAGTATTTGGGAGGGAGTTTCATGGGAGAGTCACAGATTTTAATAAGAAGATTTAAAAGAAAATTCGTTCAGAGATCATATCTTAATCAGATTTCCTGATCTGAGAAAGGCCAGCAAGTGGCCCACTGCTATGCAGGTAATCACCAAGGGTGGGGATGACTCACACACAGAAGGGTATGGAGAAGATGACCCAAAGCTTTGGAAACTCTAGCATTAATTCACATTAGGAAACAGCTCCAAACATATTAACTCACCACACCCTACTATTCTCTGCCTCTTCTAATGGTGCTAAATTTCATCTGTAAGCATACTGTGAGCTTTCTGAAGTCTTTCATGGAGAAGCAGAGTAAAGTAATCCTTGCAATATGGTTAGATGTGTGGGTAAAAAATCACAGTAAGATTTTATAAAGCCAAAGGATCTTTAATACGAGACTGGAATTGCCTCTTTTTTATTTGTATGATTCAATAAAGCTGATATTTCCTGGCTCCTGAAACATAGTTCCGGCTTTGGACAGAATGTGGGCTCTGGCCTTGACCTGGATCTGGGCTAGAGCTATCTGCTTTGACTCTTCGTGGAAAGGAAGCGCCTAATGAGCACAGGGCATGACAAACAGGCTGTGTTAGTGTTTCCAGGAGAATTATTTGGTAGGTAGAACAAATAAGTTACTCCACTCCACTCCACCCCACAACTGTAACTTCTTGACGCATTGAAAGTGTCATGTGGCCAATGATGATTAACATTTCTATTAGTCATCTGGTTACATGTTCAGGGAACACATACTTTGCCACTAAAAGATAAAATTTAAACCCAAAGGGAGTCACGCATGAGCCACCTTATAGAGAGCAATATATTGTAAGATTAGAAAATAACTATTTTAATATTAAAGAAAATATTTGAAAACTCTTTGAAATAGTTTCTTGAGCTGACCATAGCCCACAAGAGTTTCATTTATTCCAAAATCAACAAATCTTTACTATCTACTTCATTTCTAGACTCGGGGAATTGAATGGTGACCAAGATAGTCAAGGACCTCACCCTTAAGAAACATAACTTTGAATTAGGACAGGGGTGGAATGTGGGGAAGTGGAGATGGACTCTGGTAAATATGAAGGAAACGATAAAGCAGATAATGGACAGAGAAGTGACTGGGGGAAAGTGAGACGCTTAAATTAAGTGCCAAGGAAAAGCCTCTTGAAGAAAATATTTGTGTTTACTCACCCCAATAAACTCAATAAAAATAAATAAATAGCCCTAACTGGTTTGGCTCAGTGGATAGAGCGTCAGCCTGCAGACTCAAGGGTCTCAGGTTCGATTCCGCTCAAGGGCATGTAACTTGGTTGTGGGCACATCCCCAGTGTGCAGGAGGCAGTTGATAGATGTTTCTCTCTCATCAATGTTTCTAACTTTCTGTCCCTCTCCTTTCCTCTCTGTAAAAAATCAATAAAATATATTTAAAAAAAATAAATAAATACAAAAATAAAACCCCAAAACAACACCACACATAAAAACAACCAGCATGAAACGAGTAGGGGGAAACATTCTGTGAAAAGACAACATTAAATGTGAAATGTGAAGGCCTGAAGACAGAGAGAGAGAAAAACAAAAGCTGGGCAGCAGGTTAACTATAAAACCAGAGTGGCTGGTGTGGTATAAGATAAAGTCAGAAAGGTAGGCATAGCCACAGTCACATTTGGAGCCATCAGGGGAGTTTTCACAGTAGAGGGATTCATCTTTTGGGAACTCTAGACCACAGCTGGCAAACTACTGCTAAATCTGTCAGCTAAATCTGACCCTCTGCCTGTTTTTGTAAATAAAGTATAATTGGAACACAGCCATGCTTGTCCGTTTATGTATTATCTATGACAGAGGTGTGTAGTTGCAACAGAGACTATATGGCCCGTAAAGATGAAAGTCTTTGAGGGGCTATGTGGCCATTTAAATAAAAGGTTGACCAACTCTTGCTTTAGACTATGCATTCTTAATGGGCCTGGGCCAGAGGTACATCCAAGTGAAGCACTTGTCATGGGGCCACCTCTACTGAAGTACTTGAATTGAGAGTAGAGAAAGAGATCTTTTAAAAGAAAAAAAATGGTGACACTTTCTAAATGGACACTTAATAGCGTATACACACACACACGCGCACGTGCACACACACACACACACACGGTAAGGAACACTAGTGACGGGGAGCACAGTCAGGAATGACCTATGTCTCCCTCTTGGTGACATCACTCCTGGTAAGGAAACCAGTTGCCTGCTGGACACACAGGTCTGAAGAGCCCAACGCATCTGGCAAGGTGTGTCATGTCATCCTGCCCTTTGATCATTTGCTTTCTACACACTCATTTCCTCGCATTCCTGCCAGGGCACAGAGCTGTCCACAGACTCAAATTAGAGTTTCCTGATGAGCAGAGCTTTGGAGGATTAGAGGGGGGACAGCAGTGGTCAGTGTCAAGTAGGATTCTAATCTCAGTGCTTTTGAAGGTGTCTTCTCTAACTTGAGAAGAAAACTTCAAGGAGAGTCTGGCCATTTGGAAGTGAGGACATGTCACACCCTATACTATCCTAGTAAAATACAGATACAGCAACTCTCACATTTTCCATAATTTAATGTTCTGTCCAAAATACACAAACAAGATGCCACTGGTCCATGATGCAGAAAACAGGTGCAGAGCTGCTTTCACAGCCATGGAGGCTGACGGTTTTGACCCCTGACCCTGCTAAAATGACACACATTATCTAGTGTCACCTTCTTTGCAAAATGTGCTCTGGGCCTGTGGATTGTTGCCTTTGTTGTTTTAGCAGCCACAGTAGTTAAGGTAATATAGTTGACACCTATTGATTTTTTTTTTTTTACTTTTATTGATTTTTTATAGAGAGGGAGAGGGATAGAGAGTTAGAAACATCGATGAGAGAGAAACATGGATCAGCTGCCTCCTGCACACCCCCTACTGGGGATGTGCCCACAACCAAGATACATGTCCTTGTCTGGAATCAAACTCGGGGCCTTTCAGTCCATAAGCCGATGCTCTATCCACCGAGCCAAACCGGTTAGGGCCCTGATGAGTTTTTATTATGCCAAATACTTGACATGTGTTATATCATTTAAGTCTTACAACAATTCTTTAAATTAAGCATTATCTCCATTTTACAGAGCAGAGGCCTGAGGACAGGGAGGGGAGTAATTTTCCCAAGGTGATAGGACAGTAAATGATAGAGTTTGATCCCCAAGACACTTCTGTGCACAACTACCATGGCAATAATGCCCTGATTGTAGTACATGATGATAGCTGACAGATATTGAACACTTGCCCCCAAGCCAAGTGTTATGCTAATGTGAGAGGCATCATCTCCTTTCAGATTTACAGTACTCTGTGAAGTACAGCCTAGTAGTATCACTGCTTTACAAATACTAAGTAAACTGAGGCTGGCATTCATACAAATTCACTCAAAATCACACAGTTCAAATCCAAAGTCTGGCGCTCACATTCATGGTCTTAACTGTGAGTCAACACTGCCTAAGCCCTTTAAAGTCAGCTCCCTGAGTTATAATTACTTGCTTCCATGCCAATTTTTCCCACTAGACTGTGAGATCCTTGAGGGCAAGGACACTTCCTTAATCACCTGGGTCATATCAGGTGCTTGATAAAATCTCTCATTGGTTTGTTTTCTAGGTGCCAAATGTAGTGCTTAACACATAAAAGGGGTTCTCATTGTAAATAAGTGAATGAACAAAAGAACAAAGGAGGGTGTGAGTGACGACTACTGAGGTCAAGAAGAAAAATCTTTCTCCATAGTCTGGGAATCACATAGTCTCTTCTTGGGAGGTTAAACCTATAACTTGTGCTTTACAAAACTTAATTCAATCTAAATTGGAATGGTTTGGCCTTGGCGAGTCCTCAACAAATATCACAGGATATTTGATCGCAGTCACTTCCCTGTTGCTATAATAGCTCCTATTATAAACAAAATCAACTCTCCCTTCTCCCTGCCTCTCTCCCTCTACAAATCCCTGGCCCATTTCATTGAGCACTACTGTTCCACACCACAAAGGGTAACCCATTTGATTCCTGGTCAGGGCACAGTCCAGGTTGTGGGTTCAATCCCTGATACATACAGGGTACATATGAAGGCAAGAGATGGATGTTTCCTTCTCTCTCCTTCTCCCTTCCTCTTTCTCTAAAAGTCAATAAAAACACATTTTTAAAAACAACAATATAAAACAAAACAAAGACTCAGGTATTATATAAATTCATCTAATACAGAAAGACTCAGTCCTTAAGACAGTTGTTTCTGTCTAGTCTTTGCTGGGTCTTGGATTTTCTGACCTTTAACATGTCTCTGTACAGTAACTTCACAGATGTCACAGAAAATGCTATTAATTCAGCGACTAATTCATCCTGCCGAGAACCAAACTTCAAGCTCCCCCAGAGCCAGGTACGGGGCACTCTGAATATGTGGAGAAGAGACCAAAGAAGCAAATTCACTTTTTTTCCCCAGGAGGGGAGTTCCTTCTAAAGCAAAGAAACAAAAAAATGAACCCTGAAGCAGACGATTAAAGGAGGCTGTGGTTTCCCGCCAGCTGGAGAGGTAATGAATGCAAATAACTAGAGAGATGTTTGAGGACCTGTTTGGGAACTCGAGGTGACCCCATCTGGTATCAAGTCCTTACTTGCAAAACTCAATTGAATCAAGTCAATGTTTATTCAAACAATTGTGGTTTCTTCGAGCTCAGGAGACATCTATCCAAAAAAAAAAATTAAAAAAAATGACTCACCAGAGAAGCTAAATGCTACCTTGAGAGCAAGTCATCTACATGTGGGAATGAATTATTCAACCTGGGGATGTGCCCTGATCAGGAATCCAACCTGCCACCATTTTGTGTATGGGATGATAATCCAACCAACCTAGCCACACTGGACAGGGCTTTTCTTTCTTTGTATGATCTGCAAGCTAAGAATGTCTTCACATTTTAAATAGCTATGTTTTAAATGGGTAATGAGTCCCTATATAATATCCTCGATTTTACCTCTTGCCTGTACAACCTAAAATATTTCCTATTTGACCCTTGAAGAAGATTGTCAAACCTCTGGTTGGAATCATCATTTTTGACTTCAAAGCCTAGCACAGTGCCTTCCAGGCATTAGGTTGAAATGAATATTTGTTGAACTGAATGATCCAGAATTCACAATATTGTCTGACCATAGTTCAATGCCATGGTTCATGTGCCCCAACTTAGCTGGTGAAGTTTTCTTGAAGTGTCTGGGCAAGAGCTTTTAGATGGAATCACTGTGTATGAATAATGGGGCCAGAACTTCTACAGATGAAGCAAATCAGACAGGATTTGGGCCAGGAGGATCACAGAGAAATGATGCTCCTTGGCCAAGCCAAGCCTACCTCTTGTCCTACTGTCAAATGAACTAATAGATTCCCACAAAATAGTGTTTATTACTTGCTTATTATGTAGCAAACACTGGGTAATTGTTTTATTGAATTTATGTCATTTTAATCTTTGAAGCAACCTGTGATGAAGGTAAACGTCCATTTATATATAAGGAAACTGAGTGTCAAAGATTTTTTAAAATTTCCTCTTTGTATTTTTGTTACTGAAGAGTCAGTCAGTGTGGGGAGTCTCCCCCACTGGACAAGATGGTGGCAGGAGGAGGTTCTGACACTGAACAGGCCAAACGCTAGACATATGAATGGATAGGGCTTGAGTGCACCAAAAACTAGCAAGATAATTGAATAGAAAAAGAAGCCCTCTCCTCACTATCTTCATGAGAATGGGAGGCTGGAGCAGGAAGGGGACATGGTCTTTAAGATGGGAGTCCACCCTTCTCCCTGTTCATGCTGCACATGACTAAAACCTCTTTCCTTTTGCACCAGCTCCTGCCTCATGAATTTTGCTTTTGTTGCAGCAGACAGCCAAATCTCCATTTTTATATTACACTAGAGGCCCAGTGCACAAAATTTGTGCACAGGTAGGGTTCCTAGGCCTGGTTGGTGATCAGGGCAGATCAAGGCCTTCCGTCTGCTTCCTTCACCAGCTGCTGGCTGCCAGCCAAGGCCTTCCTTTGTTCTGTGCCACCCCCTGGTGGTCAGTGCATGTCATAGAGAATGATAGAACTGGTCTCTCAGTCGAACTCCAGAGGGGACACTTTGCATATTAGCCTTTAAAAAAAAAAATATATATATATATATATATATATATATATATATATATATATATATATGATTTTCACGTAGACCAGATATTTGAAAGGGCAGATGATGGCTAAAGGGGTAATGTGTAGCTTCTTTATACATTATTTTGGGGAAGCTTTTACCTTGGATGGGAAATGGAATCTTGGATTCACCAGACCATGGGGTGCACTCACCCTTTGCCCTTTCCTTCTGGTTTAGTACCTACCATTTCCCTTTTTAAATATGTGTTTGTACAAACTCTTTCCATCTGAAATTCTCCTTATTTAATTTTAAAAAACTAACAAAACAGCTTATAGCTATAAGTATCAGAGCATGAGCCACTCTGATTCTACCTCAAAGTTGATGCTCCACTCTTAGTGACTATTCTATACTGCTTTCAACTACATACACTGCATTACATGCAACATTAGACAATATGCTCAGTAGGAAAGGCCTTTTTTTTGACAATTTATTTGTTCTTATAAAAGTCAGAAGAAAAATATTTTCTTCAGCGTTCTTGGTTATGAATCTAGAGTATTAACATTTTTTCTCATCACACAATCTACATAGGACCTTTGTTATCTCGTTTGTTTGTTTTTTAATAAAAAATATTTTTCATTAATAGGATCATCTCTTAAGGTCTTATGCTTTTGGGTAGATTGAAAACAGTTTTATTAGCATATTAAATTACTTGGACACGCATGCTTTCCAAAGGATGAAAAGCAATGCTATTTTAAGACATTTTATGAAAAACAATTGTCCCTTTCAAAACTCCATTTCTGTGAATTATATTGAATATTAAAGTTACTTTGTTTCCTTGGGCACACACAAATAAGAAAGGCCACATAGTCAACTCCTGGGAAACTCTGGCACTTTCATTGTGAATAAGCTCATTCAAACCATGAGGGTGGCATTTGGTAATTTATTGCTGAAGTAGACACCTAGTGGCATTCAGGGATGAAAAGGAGGGTTTTCTCCCTCAGAGAATCTAGTTGAGCCAACTTGTCTTGTAAATTGCTAGAGAAAGGATAGAAGAAAGAAAGAATAAAAAGGATGTCACATCAGAGTGACTATTCAATGACACCCAACACCAAATGCTTTGATTTTCCAGACCAAACTGAGGCCGAATGGCTAGACGATAAGTCTGCTAACCAGAGACAGAATTTATCTTCTGTTTCTGCATTTCAGTGCAACTCTCATAGCCAAATGGTACTGAAATGTCATTTGGCATCTCTCTGGCTGGCTCCAGGGAGAGCTGGTGGTTTTCACTCAGTTTGAAGAATACAATGCTTCCCATCCCAGAACTGTTATGTGTTAGGCTACATTTTGCCAGACAGCAAATGCGTACCATTTAAAATACATTAACCTCAAGGCTGAATCCATCAGTCAATAGCATTTATTTGTTGCCCAGTGTGTTCAGTCCTAAGGGTGGGTGGTGGCGGTGGCAAGTCACAATGAAAAAAGAACAAAAGTGTTGTAAGTATGGGCCATTTCTCAAGCTAAAATGTAGATCATCAAATTTTATACCTACAAAGAATCTGGAAGCTAGTGTTTTCAGGAATATGAGATCTGTGAGATATGACTAAGTATTCTGGGGCCACATGAGATTAAAAAGTTCCATGATAACAGGTTTCTCCATGTAGGACCTCATGGCACCTTTAACATACTAATGTACACAGCAAATCTCCAAGCATAGACCTAAAACTTGCAGCATTCCTTGACTATTTGGACTAAATCTGGGAAATATTGCCTAGATATTATTAGTCAACTTGCATCACTTTATCAATCCAAAAAATAGGGTAAGGTGACGTGTCCAAGATCATACAGCTAATTATTGGCAGAGCCAGGAGCAGGACTTAGCTCTTCTCATTTTGAATCTAGTGTTTTCCAACTGAATCTGCTGTACTTTCCTGGTTTCTTAAAATATGGAGTGATTGTTCCTTATCTTACTGAATTTATTGGCTATATTATCATGTAATCATAGGTAAGGAGAATGATAGAAGGTCAAGGATTCAAGGGAATAGCTTTAACCCTGACTTTCCCTCTGCTTCCTGGGAGTAGTTTGCAAGTTTACTTATTTCTCTTTGGGCCTCAGTTTCTACAGTTATTAAGTGGGAATAACAGCACCCATCTGGTTGAATTGTGAAAGCCTCTAAGAAAAGGCAAGCAGTGGTCAGATCATTGAGAATCTTATGAGCTCAGGCTGGGAGGTGAATCTCATTCCAAAGGGAATGGAATCTACTAAAGGACTGAAGGTCAGAGACATGAATTTACTTAGATTGGAAGCTCTTTGAGGAAACAGGTTCTCCCGTTCCTCACAGTGCCTGATCTAACACATTATACTCAATTGATATTTAATTGACCATAAATGACAACACAACACAAAAACACACAAATAAAAACAAAACCATTAAGAGCTTTACCACACTGCACACACAAAACTACATGCAGACTACTACAGGAGATACCATCAATGGTTTTTGCATATTATGAAAAATGTTTGTTGATACTAAGACTTCTCTCTTTCAAATTCTATTTCGTATTAGAAATGTAAACATACCCATGTCAAAAGATAATTTGGGTGCATAACTGTCTGGGCCCATGAGGGAAATTTATGGTACTTAATAATAGTTACCACTAATTCCACTTTATTAAGACAGATTGCTTTTCCAGTCCCTGGCAGGTTACCCATTTTATAGACTTTTAGGTCAGAAGTATCAACTTCCTCAGGACTGGATATAAAGTTGCCTTGTTACCTCATTTGAAGGATGGGAAAAATAAATTTATGTGTCAGGAGTTTTATAGGTCATTAACTCCACTCTGCCCTTCAAAATAAATATGCCAGCTTTAATTTTTCATACTAGTGGTTCACCCCTATCCCAAAACCCATGTAGCCCCTTTTGGGAGACAAATGTCATAAATCAGAACTAGCTTGGTCCTATGTAATCCCACAGAGCTGGGTCCTCCAGCTCGGAGTGCTTGGAAATGCAGAAAAAGAGGAAAGGTGAAGAAGAGGGACCTTTATTTACTTTTGTTTGCCTTCAACACAGTTTCCGCAGGCGGTCATAATCATTTACAGCTAGAAATGGGAACGACTCTACAACCGTCTGGAGCTTCCAAAATACTCTTACAAATAAAAATAAATGATGCAATAAGCACAAAAAGCCTTTGGGAAACTAACCATAGAGGACACTAAAGTGCACACAAACCCATGCAGCTCTCCCCTGCCGAGGGCACATTCCTTTTGAAGGCTAACCGAGAACCATCCAACTGTTACCAACGGGCCTCAGTGCTGCAAGAGGCTTTGTTGTCAAACCACAATCTTTCATTGCCTCCTCAAGACGTCCTGAAATATTCTCAACATCTGTAAGATGTACCACATTAAGCATAACAAAGGAAAAATAAACATGCTCCCACGAACAGCATTATTAAAAATAAGTATCCTACACATTGGCTTTCCAAATCCTAATTAAAGTGGAAAATGAGGGACAGGACGTGCATTTTTATTTTTAAGTTTCAATGGTTTGACTTAACTGGTATTACTTGTGTACTTTTGTTAATGCTCTAAGTAAAGTTATGCTAAACAGATAAACACCGAGGTGTCAAGGAAAATGCCATGGAATAATTTTATATAGAGAAGAAAAGTTTAATTAAAAGTGACTTTATTTCCACCCTTTGGGGATCTAAATGCTAGAAGCAATGGCATTGAGGAGGTATATATATTTCAGGTAACAAAAACAAAAGCAATTTTGCTAAGGAAGAGATTTGGGTGTTTGATAACAGACAGTATATTAGGTTTGTTGTTGTTTTTTTGTTTTGTTTTGTTTTTTTAAACTTGACTGCTTTCGTGATGTTGTAGATACTTGCATAAAATTGAATTCATGCCTGCTCAGGTGAGCCACAACTACTGTTTGTTTGTAATGTAACTATATTTATACTGGCCCTGTTGATCTCATACCTTTGCATCTTCTTAGCCACTATGGCAGACAGACTCTCAGGTGGACCCCATGACTCTCCTCTCCTAAGTGTTCACGCCATGATGTGACTTCTTTCCACTGAGTGTGGATAGAACATGTGACTTACTCCTAACCAATCAAATATGGCCAAAGTTACAGAACGTTAGTGACTATAATACGTATGACTGTAATGACCATCTTGCAAGGAGATTCTCTCCCTTGCTGGCTTTGAAGAAGAGTGTTGCTCTTCTGTGCTTTGAGCTGCCTATGGAGAGAGCCAGGGAGCAAGGAACGGAGAGAAGCCTCCAGCTGACAGCAAGAATCTGAGCCCATCTTTCTGACAGCCTCCTAGGAACTGAATTTTGCCAACAACCATATGAGTTTGGAAGTGGATCCTTTCTCAGATGAACCTCTGATGGTTCCCAGCTCAGGTCCACACCTTGATTTCAGCCTGCAAGAGATCTAGTTAAGCCTCAGGCCTTTCCCAAGGCGAGGGCATGGGTTTCCACGGGAAGCACTCTGCACTCACAAATGCACAATCCAGAACAGGACCAGTGTTAATGTTTGCAGAGCCACCAGTGAACAACTGTGGGGGATATGGATACATGCTTCACCCTCTCTCCTTCAGAAATGCATTTCATAAAGGTCCTCAGGAGGTCCGGTGGATTTGAGCACCGGAAGTCCATAGCAGATGCCAACTTGACAAAGCTTCCTTGCATCGCTCATCTCTTCTTGTCTTGTTTTAGTCATCCTATCCCTTATCCACAGAAGCCATGAGACAGGAAATAGGTATTGTTTTAACCTGTGGAAGTTTGTGGTAATATTGCTTCACAGTGTAACTAACAGTCTACTCTTAACTAATTCTAGATATTACAAGACCCACAGCTCGGGGGGGGGGAGGGGCTGGTGCGGGGAAATGAACCCACATTTAGTATCACCACATTTAGCAGTCAATTGTAAGCCAATGGGAAACCAGACTGGTCCATACAACATTCATCGCATCAGTGTTATATGGATGCCAGTGATCTGCCTCGCCACCCCTTCAAACCCTAGTCTGCCCTTTGATTAACAATAATCAGTCAAACTAATTCAATTACTCCAAACAAAAGTATATTCTTGTATGATGCAACATAGTTTTGAAAATGTAAGTTTTAATCAAAGATCAGAATAGAAAGTATCTGACCTGACATATTAATTTTATTATTTTTTAAATAGCAGAAGCTGTCTGGGCAGGCAGAGTGCACTCTACTTCATATTTTTCTGTATAAAATTATTTCAGAATAAAACATCTGAGTGGCTGATCTTGTGCCATCTAATATGCATTTGGGATGATGTAAAGAGGAGAGGCACCTTCCATAATTTGGGCATGAAACTCAGAATTGGCTGTACTTTCTGTTTAGAGAGCATTGTTTCTCCCAAGGAGTTCCAAGTTCCTAGTCCAACTGATCCCTCCACACCACTGACATGCCTCTTCTTAGGTGGAGAATCCTAATCAGAGAAACAGCAGCTGGAGATGAGGGCCAGAAGGCCTCATGATGAAGTGGCCTAGTTCTTGTTGCCTCTTCAAGTTGCAGTGGTGGGAGGGAGGTGGTATCAGAGCTTAGTTAGGCTTCTTTCCTTTGTCCAGTTGACTAAACAAGAACAGATGCTTAAACAGCAGAAACATGTGAATGTGGGTGTTTAAATGAGGTTTTAAGCCACAAGAAAAAGAGCAATTGCGAGTTGCAGGTCTCGAGTACAGAAGCTGGTTAGAGCTGGCACAAGATACATTTCTAAAAAAAAACACACAAAACATAAAAAAAACCCAAAAAAACCCCACACCCATTCATTTGTTCATTCATTGACCATTGGTCCATTCAGATATATAAGTCAACTACTACTTGCTGGGAACTGGGTTTGGTGCTGGGGACGTTTAGTCATTCATCTCCTAATGCTGACAAATTAATATGCAATAATGTGTTAAAGGAACACTTTACATACACTCTCAGGAGGAGCATCTTAAAATGAGGGGCAGAGCCTAAACCCATAGAAGTGATTCTCATGCTGAGAATGTCAAATGTGGGAGAAGCAGCTCCTATCTGGTTGTGTGCTGTGGACCAGGCTACACTATGTGCCTGGCATGTTTGCTCTAATTTAATCCCCACAACAGAGCTGTGAGGGAAAGCTTCCACCACTTCCTTTCTACAGGTGAGAGAACTGAGGTTTGCTAGATTGAGTCATTGGCAAAGTCACATGACTGCTACTATCAGGGATTGTGTCATACTTTTCCCAAATGAGGTTTCTAGGGTTAGAGCCCCCCTTGAATTATGCTCTCGGTATCCGCATATATGTATTTCCGGGGTCAACCAAACAGGGCTCCTGGATCCAGAGGGAAGTTTCCTGGTTTGTGGATAACTCATCCAGCATCAGGCTCTCCTTGAAAAAGTAAGCCGATGACAGCTTTTGGTGTGCACCGTGTTACTTGCTCCCCCAGTATCCTTGGCCTCTGCTTCTTCCTCTGCTGACCTTACTGTCCCTCAAGCCCCTTCCCAAAACTGTCATGTAGGCTGAGAAATATTCGCCTGGCCAGCACTTAAGAACTTAAGTAGATCTGAAATTGACAAACAGAATTTGAAAAATGTTATTAATGGCTCCAAAACAAAACTAAAAAAAAAAAAAAAAAAAAAAAAAAAGCCTGGTTTTCCCCAGACTCATGCCACCTGGGAAGGGGTCCAAATTGATTTCAGGCAGAAGAGCAAATGTAAGAAAAAAGCAGAAGACTGAGATGCCCGCAGGTGTGCTAGACTTGGGCATAGTGCTGTTTAAAAGATGAGGGAGCATATTTTAGAACCCAGATGAATTGCTGGGCACAAAATAACAATTTCATGTCAATGGACAAAATTGAAAGTAATCGAAGACTTCAGAGGCAAACAAAGATATGATTTCTTTGTATCCTTCTAAATAAGCCAGTAAATTCAGAGGGAAAAGGACAGAGAGGGACAGAAAGAGAGAAAGAGAGGAGAGGAAGAGAACATATGAGTCACAAAGATGCTCATTCAGTCAACAAGTATTTAGAAGTGTTTGAATATGATCAAATGCCTGGGCTCCTCTGCTTGCTAGCTGTGGGAACCAGCCTGGGCTGTACTGGAACATGGAGATAATATGGGGATTTTAATAGTATCTCCTTCTTATGAGAGTGGGATAAAGCCCTTGGTGTTCCATCTGACACATAGCAAATGCCCCATAGCTGTCGCTGCTGTTACTTGTAATGTTACTTACGTCTATACCATTTGCAAGGTGCTTAAGATGGCAGGGTTATAGTGACAGAGATGAGAACGTAGCTCTGACCTTATAATCTAGAGGAGGAGTTGAGAGGCAACACAAATTCTGATCCGGATTGCAGTTTTAAGAGTCATAAAAGTTACAAAAAAATTCTAGGATTCAACAAAATTGTTCAAATATCAGAGTGCCAAAGAGATACTCACAGGCCCATTGTTTTAAAAACAACGGCCAGAGAGCAATACTGGTCATGGAATGATCCTTGCCCAGATCCATCACTGCCTTCCTGGGCAAGGAGAGCAGAGGCAGAAGGTGGCAGAAAGGAGTCCCCATCTTCCTACGTTAACCAGATTTGTACACATTTGCTTGCTTTGTTTCTGGAGCTAATTTAGGGTGGAGATAATTAAGTGCATGGATTTAGGATGACAAAGTTGTCTGCTTCGTGCCTCTAATATTAGGTTCCTAAGCAACAACAAGCTGCTCTTGTCAGATATGTCTTCACAGTATATTGAATTCCTCCACAAAATTACTCCAATAATTTATAAATGCTGTTCAAATTATGTAAGAGGCTAGGCTGGTGATCATCCTTTTCCATGCCAATATTCTAGGCTGCTTAGCACAGTAGCAGCAACCCGAGCCTTTAGGAGGAATCAGAAGGTTGTTGTGAAGGTTGTTAAAGCCCCGATTTGCCATTGGAACTCTTGCCAACAGCACCTGGTTAGCTGGGCAGGCAGTATAATCATGAGGGCTTTGTCCTCACGCCCTCTGGGTGCACCTGGAGCACAGCCCTAAGGGAAATGTGATCACTCTTTTTCCAGGGGATACACACATCTGTTGTTGACACATGTGGGGCCTCCGCTTTCCCATCACTTCTAACAGTGTTGGTGTGATCAGGACATTTTAAAACTGAAGGAAGGACAGCAGCCTCTCCAGACAGAAGGAAGACATGCTTCACAATTAAACCCAAAACTCAGTTGGTATTGGTGGCCCTCTTAACATATCCCTGGGGAGCCCCAGATACCATTGAGAACCGTTTTGCCCAGGTGTTTATGAAGGGTTAAGCTATAGAGAAAAGGAAAGAATGTATCTGTTTCCTCATTGTATGAACCGGTTGCATCTCTTGGTTTTTCCTTAAAGTCTCTGAAGGTAAAATTGTCTCCCTTTCCTACTTTATCTGGGCTACTTGGAGTCTGTTTTGGAGAACTCCTTGCCATAGACAAGCTGACATTGCATTTCAGTGGTGTGCTGAGCACTCAGGCTGAGCAGCTCAAGCTTCATAGGGAATCTAGACAATAATAGTGTAATAACTATAGATGCTTCCAGGTGTGTACTAAGACATCAAACTAATACAAAATAGTATTGAATATAAACTATAATTGAAAAATATTTTTTTATAAAAAGACTCTCAGGTTGGGAGCTATTTAGACCTGGGTTGGATCCCTGATGCACTAGCTGGGTGACCTCAGGCAAGTAGCTGCACCTCTGCAAGGCTCATCTGATCTGTAAGGCAGGGAAGGAGCTGCCTGCCTCAGAGCATTCTTCTGAGGATTCTAGGAGATCTGATAGAAAGCCCTCCTCCTAGTGCCTGACACAGAATGAATACTCAATAAATGGCAGCAATTGTTTCACTATTACAAGAGAGACTTGGCCAAACAAAATGCACCAGCTGGTCTGTAAAGTAATTGGAAAATTTGGTTGAGGCAGTGAACATTTATTTCTGCAGTTCAGAGGGTGATAATTGGGCAGACAGATGTTTCATCCTTGTTGAGAGCTCAGTAGGGTTTTCATAGCATGTTCTTAGAAATGCCTCTTATAAGGGGAAAAAAAGCCCCTCACCCGCCCCTCAACCGGTTCAGAATATCACTTGAATTTGAAGGAATTCTTCTTTTTTTCTTCTAAAAGTTGCAATTTGAAAAGACAAGTTGCTATGACTAGTGGACTATTCATGGGACAGACAGCAGAGTGTCATGATTTCTGGCTGCCTGAGCCATCTCAGACAATCCGTCTAAGACCTTCTGACCTCTGCTTCTCCCTGTGCAGCAAAGCAACAGTTACACTGCATGCAAGGAGGTTGTTCCTCAAAGTTTGACTGCGGAGTCAGGGAGAACTAGCTTTCAGTTCTAGCATTACAGCATTTGAGCTGTGTGACTACTGATTTTGAACCCCAGTCTATGCCTCTGAGGGCCGGGGATGAATGGGGCACCTTCCTGATAGGATTGCTGAGAGGATTAAAAGAGAATGAATGTGTAGGAAATGGCCTGGAATAGCAGGTGCTCAGAAAAAAGCAGCTGGTAAGATGATGAACATCATTCTAAACCTATTGCTCTCAGGACTGTTTTAAATTACTGAAGACCCCAAAGAGCTTCAGTTTGTGTGCATTTTATTAAGAAATATTTAACATATGAGAAATCTTACTAAGGTATTTGTGTATTAGTTTAAAAATTACTACAAACCCTTTACATGTCAACCTACAAAGATTTTAAATTAAAAAATAACAATTTTCTAGAAACCAGGAAAACAAAAGAACGTCATTGTTTTATATATTTCTTAAATCTCCTTAATGTCTGCCTTAAGAAAAAAAGTGAAATTCTTACATCTGCTTCCACGACTCTCTGTTGCATTATCACACAACTCATAGCTTCTGGAAAACCTCACTTTACACTTAAGAGAGAATTGAGTGGAAAATAATATTTACTAGCTAATCTAATAAAAGAGTAATATGCAAATTAACCATCACTCAGAGGCATCTAAACACGCCCACCAGCCAAGCCATGCCCACCAGCCAATCAGAGTGACAATATGCAAATTAACCAGAGCTGGAGCAAGCAGGAGGCTTCTGTTTGGAGGAAACTGCCTGCCTCGGCTGGCTCAAAGCAACAAAGTTTCAATTATGGAAGCCACGAAGCTGAAGCAAACAGGAGGCTTCGTACAACGTTTCAATTATAGAAGATAAATAAACCTCAGAAACTTGCTTCCAGCCAGCCTCGCTGGGACCTTGGGTTAATGGGAGCTGTGGTCAGACTGCAAACAGCCATCAGCCCCTCCCACAGGCTGCCCAGGCACCCCAGTAGGGACCCAAACCCTGAAGGGGCTTGGCCAGCCTGAAAACGGCCCTCACACCCTCACCCAGGCACCTCAGTAGGGACCTGAACCCTGAAGGGGCTGTAGGCAGCCTGAAAATGGCCCTCAGCCCCTCGCCCAGGCTGGCCACACCCCAATGGAGTGAGGGTCCACACTGGGGGGCTTGGCCAGCCTGCAAACAGCCATCAGCCCCTCACCCAGGCTGACCAGGCACACCAGCAGGTGGACATCCCCTGAGGGGTCCCAGACTGTGAGAGGGCACAGGCTGGGCTGAGCCCACCCCCCCACCCCCCCACCCCCCGTGCATAAATTTTTGTGTACCAGGCCCTTAATAATAATAATAAAAGCAAATAATAATAGCAAATAATACTTAGTATTATAAAAGTAATAAAAGCAAACAATAGTTTTGACCTCATGGACTCCCTGAAAGGGTCTCAGGGTCTCCCCCAATTTGAGAGCAACTAACTTAGTGCAACTGCTTTCAAACTCTTAAAACTCCCAACTATAGGAAACAATCCAATGCTATGCAGAAAAAGTGAGGCCAGTGCATAATGGAATGAGAGAAACATCGAGTTCAAGAATATAGTAAATCTGAGGTCCATTGAAGAATTTACTTTTAGGAATGAGCTTGTACTCAGGGTGGAGGGGAGGATAGCAGGATCCCAAACCTGTTTATAGAAGCAGGCAGGTATGAATTACATTCTCAAAACAAACTGGAAAGCGTTCTGTGACATTGGTTACCCAGACATCACAGATCACTGCTTCTCTGTCTCCTTTCTCTCCCCTCCATCTCCTCTGCCCCACCCAGGACAGCTGGATGATGTAGTTATAGCCCAACAGGGCGTAGTGACTCAAACTCATGAAAAACTCATGGGTTCTCCCAGTGTACAGGCCTGAGTTCAAACCCTAGATTTGCCACTTAGGAACTAGATAGTCTTGGAAAAGTTACTTAAATCTACTGACTCTCAGAATCCTAACTATACAATAGGGATAGCGGTGAATTAAAAATGGCCACATTCTCTGTACTTCCTCCCATCAGAAAGGTGAAGTCCATTTCCCCATGCCTTGAATTGACCTGTCCCTGTGTCTTAATCACTAAGCGGGGTAGAGGCAGCAATGTGTGACTTCTGAGTATGGTTTCAAGAGGCCCCTCATCTTCCACCCTCACTCTTGTAGAACCCAGAAGTTCCACATTGGAGGGCAAGCCCAGCCCTCTCTGCTAAGGCCCCAGACATCTTCCTTCCCAAACTCAGCCCAGCAGCCATAGAGCCCCAGTGACAATAGCAGGACCACCTCACAGTCAGCCCACAGAACAGTAGGAAATGATCATTGTGTTTAGGCCACTGAGTATATGGATAGTTTCTAGGGTGACCAGTTTGTCCTGGTTTGCCTGGACTTCTCCACTGAAAGTCCCATAACCCAAGAAACACCTCAGTCCCAGTTGGTCACACTGTGTATAGAACAACCACAAACAACTTACACAGGGATAAGAACAGGAACTCATTGTGTCTGAGAGAATTAAATGAAATGATGAGGCTAAAGGCAAAATATAGAGCCCATCCAATGAAAGATATTTTTTCTTGTTTTCATTTTACAAAATAACTTTATAAAAACTTATTTTATAATAACTTTATCTTTAATAAAATAAAGATTTCTGCAGCTAATAAAAATTTGATCTGATATCTATGTCTATAACTGAGCTTCTTATTCAGGGGCCCTGAATTGCTTTAAATATACCAGATAGTGTTCTCTCTTTAAAGAATGCTACATTTTAAGCTAAGCCCAAGGTAGCAAGCCCCTGGGAAATTATGAACCAAAAAGAGAAAGAAAACATTGGACTTAACTAAACTAAAACTGGCTATGAGTTCTCAAAACAATATCACTGTTGAATATGGAAAACACTTCATATTATGTCATTCTGGGTGGGTCTAGAACAGGACTATTTTCTTTTTTTGGACAATATTTTCCCCCAGGGGCTTGTCTAGTGAAAACAGAATCTGAGGAAATGATCTGGAGGTAAAGTCAATACAATATGCCCACAAAAAGGCAGAAGCCTGGGAGGGGGTGAGAGGGACAAGGTCACTGCATATGAGCATTGAGATCTTTAAAACTCTATTTCAGAGCTCTTCTTGAAGAAGAAAAATGGGAGAGGGTCAGAACGCTTGTAAACATCTGAAATTCATTAAATAATGGTGCAATCTTTTCCTCATGTCATAATTATTTGACCAAAAAATTGTAGTTTAAGTGACTACAAAGAGGTAACAGGTCTCTCTTCCTAACTGACAAATGGCCTGTTACTCACAAAATCAAAATAACTTCCCCACCCTAGTGGCCCAAAGAACTTCACACGACCAAAAAAAAAATAATAATAATTATACTGTGCATCACTAAAGAATTCTGACTCTGCAAAATAACAAAACACACACACACACACACACACACACACACACACAAAAAAACACATGGAAAATCATTCAGCAGACTGAACAACAACATAAAAAGTCAGCCTTGGAGAATTTAATTCAGAAGATATTTCCTCCTGCAGACTTCTGACAGCCAATATGCTGAAAATGGGCACAGACACATCTGTGTTGCACATGTCTTCTTTGCACACAGGAGCATGTCAAGACATTTAAGAAAAGTATTTCTGATGCTCTGCAAAGAAGCAAATGCCTGATCCTCAAACAAAATCAAGCCAGGATTCAATCAGTCAACTATTAATGGCCAATGCTCCTTGGAGAGAATAAGCAACCACACAAGGAATAGAGGTGTTAACTATAAAGAATGGTAGGTAAGCCGGACTCTACCTTTTTAACAGCTTGTAAAAGCAATAGCCCACCCTCACTATGGCATGGATTAGTATATTTGAGGATACACATGGACAGATGGACAGATATATGGGTATCAGCATCTATATCCCTATTTTCTCCATCTACATTGCTATCTCCTTCCATCCATCCACCTACTCATCCACCCATCTGACATGATTATACTTTAACAAATACTGAAAAGTATAATTCCTTCACTTTGGAACACATATCTTTTATTCCAAGATTTAACAAAATCTTCATTATGTTGGCCAACAGAAAGCCACTACAACTGCAATTACGGACAGAGTTAAACTTGAGATGACTGGGTTTAAATACTCATGATTTTCTTAATCAAATCAGTCCCTGTAGCTGGTTTTGAGACCCACTGGAATAGATTTCCCAGGCATTTCCTAGATATGTTAGGCATTTCTAGAATTTCAGTATTAACATTTGTGAAAGTTCAATACCTCAGAATTGGCTAGTATAAAATCTAATCTAATAAAAGAGTAATATGCTAATTGCATCACTCTGCTACATCCCAAGCCACGCCCACCAGAAATCAGAGCTGCAAAATAACCCAACCAAGATTGCGGCTGGCAGCCACAGAGCTGGAGCAAACAGGAGGCTTCATTGCCCCAGCGATGGAGGAAGTTGCCTGCCTAGGTCGGCTGTGGCCTCTGCTCAAGGCAACAAAGTTTGAATTATAAAAGATAAACCCCAGATATGTGCTTACAGCCAGCCTCACTGGGAGCTTGGGTGGCTGGGGGGCTTGGTCAGCCTGAAAACGGCCCTCAGCCCCTCAACCAGGCTGGACAGGCAGCCCAGCAGGACCCCCCATGCTGAAGGGGCTGTGGCCAGCCTGCAAATAGCCATCAGCAATTCACCCAGGCTGGCCAGGCACCCCAGCAGGACTCCAATACTGAAGGGACTGTGGCCAGCCTGCAAAGAGCCATCAGCCACTCACCCAGGCTGGCCAGAAACCCCAGCAGGAACCCCCTCCCTGAAGGGGATGTGGCCAGCCTTAAAACAGTCATCAGCCCTTCACCCAGGCTGGCCAGGAACCCCAGTGAGACCCCCACCCTGATTCAGGACACCCTTCAGGGCAAACCAGCCGGCCCCCACCCATGCACGAGGCCTCTATCCTATATAATAAATGGGTAATATGCAAATTGACCCTAACAGCAGAACGACTGGGAATGACTGGTCACTATGACACACACTTACTACCAGGGGACAGACGCTCAATGCAGGACCTACCCCTGGTGGTCAGTGTACTCCCATAGGAGGAGCTCTGCTGATGGCTGCCAGTACAGCGGTGGTGGTGGGAGCTTCTCTTGCCTCCTCAGCAGCGCTAAGGATGTCCAACTGCAGCTTAGGCCTGCTCCTTACTGGCAAGTAGACATCCCTCGAGGGCTCCTGGGCTGCCACCCCGGGAAGCAGGCCTAAGCCAGCAGGTGGACATACCCTGAGGGGTCCCAGACTGCAAGAGGGTACAGGCTGGGCTGAGGGATGCCCCCCCCCACGAGTGCACAAATTTTTGTGCACCAGGCTTCTAGTTGTACATAAAAGCACATGAACAAAAACATAAATAAAAAATCTGATTTTTAAAGGATAAAGCTTTAAGAAACAAAAACTAAATAAAATAAAACTCTGACAATAATTAGGCATTCAGAAGAATAATAAAAGGATAGTGAAGTGCACTTAAAAGATGTATATTTAATTGTAAACTTGTATCTCAGTAGCCACAAATGCCACCAACAGGATCAAATATCAGAGCTTCACTACTGTTTCATAGCCACCATCCTCTCAGCTGGAGGAAGATTGTAGTCTAATCGGTGTCCTTCTCACCCACAATCTATTCTTCATTTAGAAACAAGAATCAGCTTAAATAGAAAAGACGACTAGTTCCATCAGCTCCTCTGCCTCAACAGTTCTTAATGGCTTTGGAATTTTATTCTAAGAGCAATCTTGGCTGACAAGGCCTTAGGTGACCTGGCCCTGGCCTCCCTCTGACTTGATTGCAAATCATTCTGCCACTTGATCACTGTGCAGTCACACAGGCGCCCTGCTCTGCTTCTTTGAATAATTGAATTCATCAGGTTTCTTGGTGTTTAACATCTTTCTTCCCATTGCCTGGAATGCCCTCTCCCTGGCTCTCAACATGGCTGTATTGTCTCAGCCTTCAAATCAAACCCAAATCACCCTCCCAAAGAGCTTTCCCTGACCACTTGAATTTATGTAGCCTCCTCCCTTACTCCCTATGTCACATCACTCTGCTGCTCACCTCCAGGGCTCTTATCAAAGCCCCAAATTATTATTTACTAGAGGCCCGGTGCATGAAATTCGTGCATGGGTAGCTGGGGGAGGGGGAGGGCAGGTGGGGAGGCCCCTCAGCCGGACCTGCACCCTATCCAATTTGGGAGCCCTCAGGAGATGTGCTACTGATGGCTTGGGCCCACTCCATGTGGTTCTCTGCTCTCTGCCTGGCCTGTCTGCTCCACACCATAGGGATGGACAAGCAGGCTGCAGGATCCCCAATAGCTTGTGCCCCCTTGTTCCCTCATCCACAGGCACCGTCCTGGCCTAGGCCCAGCTGGGACGGTGGCTGGGGGGTCCCCAATGGCACTGGCTTGCCATGCCCCCTCATCCCCTGGTCCACAGCCACTGCCTGAGGGGTTCCCCATCGCTGGCTCCCCCTTCTCTGCAGCCAGTGCCCAGCTGGCCCTGCTGGGCACCGCCTGCGGCCCATGCTTGTCCGCTTGGGGGTTCATCATGGCGACCTCCCAGCAGGCCATGCTGGGTGCTTCCTGTGGTCTGATTGCCTGCTGGGCTCCCATTGCCAAAGTAACGCCACCAGCATCCTGCCCCACCACTATGGGAGCTGCCATTTTTGTCCTGGGGTGATGGTTAATTTGCATATTATTCTTTTATTAGATAGGATTAGTTTACTTGTTTGTCATCCGTTTTGGCTGCTGGAAGGGAGCACCTTGGAAGCATGACCTTGACTTGCTTTGGATTCCCTGTACTCAGAACAATGTCTGGTTTTGGTTTCAAGAAAAGTGCTTTGTCTGATATCTAGAGAATTTAATGGAGGATGGCAAGACTAGAGTAGCGAGAACATTTAGGAGCCTTTTGCAATAATATATGGGAAGGATGAGTGTGGCGTGACCAAGGTGAGGGAATGGGAGGTAGAGAAATAAAGAGGTCTTCAGGAGACAGAATCAGCAAGACTTGATAACTGGTTGGATGTGGAAGATTTTAGGGTTGGTATCCAGGTTTCCCTTTACGGTGAATTTCTTTCTTCCCTAAGTTTATGTGATTGATAACAAGTTTTCAGTAAAATCAGCCTGCTACTGACCACAGCTGATTGTTATAGAGAGTGATATATGGCACATAGTGTCCCTACGTAAGTCATAAGTAAGTGGACAAGACATTTTGTTTTTCCCAGGGTAGTCTTGAGCTGTTGTTCCTGCGTAATTATCCTTTCCCTCTCAAAAGTTTCCTGGTTTGGATAATAACTTATTTATTCACACTGGGCCCTTAAGGAAGTTAGTTGCTCCTAAAATTATCTGGTATGTAATCTGTCCAACAGGAGTGCCCAGTGTTCAATGGTGGCTAAGCCAATGAAATATAGCTTCTAGGAACACTTAAATACTGGGTGAACAAAGAGAGAGTGGCAGTGTTCCACATGCAGTGCATATTCTGGAGCTGGACTCATTGAGTGACAGCAGGCTAAGCAACCCTCCCTCCTTGATCCCAGGCACTTTTTTTAAAAAAGTATATTTTTATTGATTTCAAAGGAAAAGTGGGAGGGAAAGGGAGAGAGAGGTCAAAGCATCAGTGATGAGAAGGAATCACTGATCGGATGCCTCTTGCACACCCACCACCAGGGATCCAGCCCACAACCCAGGCACATGCCCTGATCAGGAATCGAATCATGACCTCCTGATTCATAGGTTAATGCTCAACCACTGAGCCACAGCAGCTGGGCAGATCCCAGGCACTTTTGCAGGCTAATGCTGTTATGAGAGTCATTTGAGCTAATCTCTTCCTCATCACTAATGAGCGTACTAGTAAGTGAAAAAATTAGCATCCTAAGGCACAAGTGTCAATGGGTGGTGTTTTGTAGGACTTGCCTGTCATCAATAGGAAGCTGCACGAGGAGACTCATCATTTATCATGGGCTTCTCAACCTGTGATGGAGAGAGTCAAAGACCAATAATACTGAAGACTCGACCTCACGCTATTTCCAAGAGCTTAGAGCTAGACTAGCAACCATGAAATGTGAAAGGAGGGCTGAGACATAAGCTGATGTTCCTTGGCAGGAATGAAGATCCAAAACTAAAACATCTCTTAAACACATCTATGAACCCCGGGCTTTGAAGGTATTTCAAACTTAGGAATTCAAGGGTGGTTTTTTGTTTTTTTGTTCGTTTTTTTAAAATATATTTTATTGATTTTTTACAGAGAGGAAAGGGGAGGGATAGAGAGTTAGAAACATCGATGAAAGAGAGGCATGGATCAGCTGCCTCCTGCACACCTCCTACTGGGGATGTGCCTGCAACCAAGGTACATGCCCTTGACCGGAATCAAACCTGGGACCCTTTAGTCCCTAGGCTGATACTTTATCCAGTGAACCAAACCAGCCAGGGCAAGGGTGGTTTTATAGGAGATTAATTTTAAGTTCTCATGGTTTAATAATGTCTTAGACATCAACATGAATTCCCATGTTTCTTAATTATTGGTGTGTGCTTGAAATGGGTCATTAGTCCATAAGCAGTTCTTGCCCTCTTCCCCTGCTTTTGTTGGGGGGAAAAATACTAATTATGACTCCACCAGGCATTTCCTTAATACCAAAGAGTACATAATACTGTGATTTGAATGATGTTCAAGAAAGTAGTCTAAAGTTTCAAACCAGGTACACACTGTCCTGAATAACTGAGAAAATGCTTTGCATACCTCCAAACTCTGGTCAGTGAGTTTATTTCATATAACATTTAATTCATTTATCCTCCTATTAAATGTTATTAAGGCTCTCTTTTCTCTTTCTGTGGTCACCACAGAAAAGTTAGGATGGAAGGTAGGGCCTACTTAGACTGAAAGTGTAGAAGGTTTTTGAAAGTAATTCCTTTCCAAAGGAATTCTTTGATTCACTGAGAAGCAAAAAACCTGAATGATAGCCAACATTTTTAAAAAACGGCCAGCTCTACAATGCTATAATACAGTTTTGGAAATTTAAAAAGTACTTATATAAATAAAATCCAAGCACTGGAGACTTACACAACTTTCTATTTCAAACAAAATAAACAAAAAAACACCTATAAATGTAAATATAATTAATATATATGTGAACATATCTAATCTAATAAAAGAGTAATATGCAAATTAACCATCACTCTGAGATACCTAAGCCATGCCCCCAGCCCATCATAGTGGCTGTATGCAAATTAACCCAGCCAAGATGGAGGCAGGCAGCCACAGAGCTAGAGCAAACAGGAGGCTTCCATTGCACCAGTGATTGAGTTGAAACTGCCTACCTAGGCCGGCCAGGTCTCTGCTCAAGGCAACAATGTTTCAATTATAGAAGCCACAGAGCTGAAGCAAATAGGAGGCTTTGTTGCCTGCCTAGGCCTCTGCTCAAGGCAATAAAGTTTCAATCATACAAGATAAATAAACCCCAGAAACCTGCTTCCAGCCAGCCTTGCTGGGACCTTGGGTCAATGGGAGCTCTGGGCAGCCTGAAAACGGCCATCAGCCACTCACCCAGACTGGCCACACCCCCATGGTGAGGGTCCCTACTTCGGGGTTTGGCCAGCCTGCAAACAGCCATCAGCCACTTACCCAGGCTGGCCAAGCACACCAGCAGGTGGACATCCCCCGAGGGGTCCCAGACTGTGAGAGGGCACAGGCCGGGCACCCCCCCACTCCCGAGTGCACAAATTTTTGTGCACTGGGACCCTAGTATATAATATGAAAACAAAAGGAAAACTGGCCTACAATAAATTGAAAGGCATCCCAAGTATTTAAATCTAATAAAAACATCATATTATTGGAAAAGTTTATCAAAGGTGATAGGAAAAGGCAGTACTGACATATTTTTTGTTTTTTCTTTCTCCTTCCATTTTTTCCCCTTAAATTAAAACTCACAGCAAAACAGAGTCTCTGGCTGGACTGTAAAGAGCTCTATTCATCCTTCCTCTGTCCTGATTAGTCCATGTCTTTTAAATTATTAGTTTTCAATTTGGGTCACTGCCAGAGAGAAAGACTCTCAAATTAATGGTTTCATTGGTTATTTATGCCTCTAAGAGGCATATTTTTTTTTAAAAAAAAATCAGCAATGCTAAAAGAAATGCTGATCTTCTGAAAGGATTTTATTTAATGGATTTTTTTTTAAATTAAGGGTTTTGGAATTTGTCCAAAGTGTGTTTAAATTCCACTTACAAGTTTGCTGCCTAGAAACTTTGGGTGGTGAGGACTTTGTCATTTCTTAGTATAAAAAAGCTTCAGCCTTGGACCTTGGGATCCTTGGACCCACCAGTGGGAATCTTAATAGAACTGCAATTCTGGCTCAGATGGAAGGCCCTCTTACCACCCTGGCTTCCCCTTAATAATTGCTGTCCCTCATCACTTCCCCAATTGCCATTCCTGGGTGGTTGTTCTTCTCTACCTCTGCTTTTGGAAGCCCTACTTAAAAAAAAAAAAAAAGTCAAGAGGAAAGGTTTTGATAAACTTTGGAATGTTTGCTTGGCAGAGCGGGAAGGGAATTTGTACAGAACTTTTGTTGGGCAAATTTCTCCAAGCTTCCTGCTAAGGAAGTTCTGATGCTGTGCCTCCAGTGCAAATCAGACCTACGCTCTTCACTCTATCCTATGCAGACTAGAAAGACCTGCGCTGTGTATTTGCAGCAGGGAAGGGCCACATTAGAAGTAAACTCACTTTCATTCCTGAAGTCTGCCATTTTGAAATTAGCCAATATAGGTAGTGATATGGTGGCTTATTCATGACAGCGGCATGCACAAAATCATAGTCACTAAGGACTAATGAACAGGGTTCAGGGATGAGAGACAGAGTCAATTTCTTCTCCTCTGTTCTTGCCAGAATTTGGTGGCTATGGTTTATGCCATGGCAAGTGAGGTTTGATTACATATCATAGCAGTTCCCATTACTTAAAGTGATAATGACTGCTCATTTTTCTAAATCCCATCTCATCTCTTAACTTTCTTGTGTCTGAACCAAGCAGTCAAACTCCCTCTCAAATGCCTACATGTTTCTTTATAAATGCTTTGACTTAGGTTGGCACAGAAGAGTTGTTGATTTTAAATGAGGTCTCATTTGCATGAGGTCCAGTGATGAAAAGAGAAATGGTCAAAACCAAGAGCTTGTAAAGATTAAAATGGTAAAGGCAGAGGTCAAATTGATTGTCTGGACTTGGAATCTAGCATTTAGAGCTCTATATCCATCCTCAAAATTACCCCTGGGTTCAGACCTGTCATTGGCAGGTTAATACAGTTAAGATTGCTTCCGACAGCTGCAAAGTGCAGAACCAAACACTGCTGAGTAACAACACCCTGCAGTCATTGTCTACAAAACCCACAACCATAACACCCATCATGTGTTTAATATGAATTATGATGAGGTACATCCAATTTTTCCTCTACCTCAAACCACAGCACTAAGTATTGATAGTTGACGGATGGTACAGGCATATTTAGTTTTATTTTGCTTTGACTTATTGTGCTTCACAGTTGTGTTTGTGTATGTGTGTGTATGTGTGTGTGTGTGTTATGTTTTGCTTGTTTGTTTGTTTTTCACAAATGAAGGCAAGACTCTCCACCAGCAAAGAGATTATAACTTACTTTTCTGTGGTTGTCTGAAACTGAACCCATAAAATATTTTGGAGGTATGCCTGTATTTTTAAAACCATTGCTTTGACCATGTGGTATTTAATACTCAAAGAGACCTGATAACTTCCTTCTAGACAAACAAGATTTGAGTCTCTTGGTAGCTGTATCAATACGACTGATATGTTGTTTACTAGACTCTACATAAGGCCATCTCCCAGTCTTGGCTCTCCTCTCCAGCTTTAGAGTTTGCTGTCCCCTTTATCCAATGCATGGTATGATTTTCTTCTCAATTTTATAATATTGCTCAGGTGCTTTTAAAATCTTAAAAACAAGCTCTTACATGAAGCCTTCCTGGAATCATTTGTTCCATTAAAAGGGGGGGGGGGGAATCCCAAGGAGTATGTGAACTGAGGAACACTCACTACTTAAAAAAAAAATTGATTGCAAAGAGAGGAGGAGAGAGGGAGAGAGGGATAGAAATATCAATGAAGAGAGAGAATCATTGATTGGCCACCTCCTGCATGCCTTCCTCTCCCCCCCGCCCCGCTCCGCCCCCTCCACACACACACACACACACACACACACACACACACACTGGGAATTGAGCCCATAACCCGGGCATGTGCCCTGACCAGGAATTAAACCCTGACTTCCTGGTTCATGGGTCAATGCTCAACCAATGAGTCACACTGGCAGGGCATTGGTTCCATTATTTTCAGAAATAATAATAGGTTCACTTTCCTGGGGAATGCATGCTCAAAAATTCTGTGATTCTACTTGCTGGTATGGCACATCTCCTTTCTCACCGAAAGCCCTGGAAAACTGTCCTTAATAAGATACGTAAGGTGCCTAGTAATTTATCAGACTGGGTTAAGGGGTGAAGATAGTGAATGGAGTGAACAGTTTGCCCTGGTAGGAAGAGTATTTTGTTACTGACATTGCTTACAATTACTAGCACATGGTAACAATAAAAATCAGCCCATTTTTAGTTGGAGTTATTGTTTTTAAATGCTGTCCAGACAACAAATTACCTTATTATATGTCGCCCTTAGTAGACAGCTCGCACCCCATCTTTGTGCATGCCACTTTTCAAAGCAACTTCAAAATGACCAACTTCTATTAAAAAACAATTCTGCAAGATCCTCCTTACCAAAGCACATATTTTACCCTATGGTCCAGAGATGTCAAAAACTATAGGAAGAAGAGCCAGCACTCTATATACATAAGCAATTACAGGTATTCTCATTGGGCTTAAGAGTGCAAAAGACATATGTGCCGACTTTCATGCCCTAGCCTTTTCCTTTTGTGTTATACAATTCAAACACAAAAACTAGCCACTTTTTAAAAGTAGAGTCTATAAAAATCTCACATTTCCTCTTAACTTGGCGGTTTTGTGTCCACTACCCGCAGCTAAATCTCTTTTGCTCTCCTAATTTTTAAGTAAAACTAGTAACTTGTTAAGATCAAGGGAAGTGAAAATGTTTTTTCTTGTCTTTTTCTGGGAACTTCCCTAAGACCCAGGTTCCCCACTTATAAGTCATGTCCAATCACTTGCCTTCTTATCACTGAAAACACTTTCAATAATCTTTGCAATGTCTTTCTTCCCTAGAAAGTGTAAAGAACATGAATTTGTGTGTGAAGACAAGTACATGGGAGGGTTCCTGGATCAGGCCTGGAATGACACATCACTTGAGCTCATACTCTATATCACTTATCAGCCACATGCCACACCCAGCAGCCATGAATGCTGTAAAATTTCTGGCCAGAAAGAAAATGAAACAGATGACCAACTAGTGTCTTTGCTATACCAACAGAGGTAAGAGCCGCAAAAGCAAGGTATGCTTATTCCTGTCACTTCCAACAATCTTGAATGCAACACAGTACCTCTCACATTGTATCATCTTAGTAAACATTTGCCAACTGAACCCATCATAAGTATTGGATGGAAAATAAGGAAATAAATGAGTGTAGAATAAAATTCAAAGACTTTAATTCTTACCTCTAGAGATGGGTTAATCTGCTCAAATCCGAGTGGACACGTATAAGATCCCATGAATGCTGGTGAACTTTTATCATTTGGATGAGAATTTTAAAATCAAGAACATTGTATAGCAATACACTTAAAACTGTTCAATTTTATTAATTTTCTAAATAATCATTTTATACGCATACATATTTGATTCCATAAGCAATTTGCATGTTAATTGTAAATAAAAGAAATTGGTTTCACGTATTTTTTTAGACTAAAGAGAAGACTTGTAAACATTTACAATGAACAAGCACAGCCTAAATTCCATATGCTAATACAATGGTCTTTGGAATAAATGGGAGAACGTATTCTCTGTGTTTTGAGTACCTTGGAAGGACCTTACTACTGCATGTCACCGAGGAGCCTCGCAACCAATTTTAAGCTCTCACAAATCCCTCACTGCTAGGCAAAGGCTCACATTGTGTTCTAATTCTAAGCCTTTCCACTGGTGCCAGAAAGGGACACCCATGTAGAAGCATTGGAGACGTAGTTAATTCTTTGAGATGCAACATGAGAACAATGATTACTAATGGGCTACATTCTTAAGATCACAAGATAACAACTGTGGATTAATAAGCAAAACATGTAATTATCCCCAAATAATAGGCATTAGCAAACCAGAGTAGTGCAGAGATGGATTGCTCCTGCACACCAAAGAAACTGATGAAATCATCTCCCCACCTCTATAATCAAAGATAGAGACGAAACACACACATTACAAATAATTAAATAACAGGTCCCTCTTATTTAATAGCAAGCTATTTTATCCCCTGATGATGGACTGATAACATTATTTCAAGGGTTAGACAGGTAAGTCATGCTGTGTCAAATCACTGCGTGAACAGGGTGCTTCTGAACCATTCAACTTGATACCACCCAGTAAAATATATATGATCAACAGACACTTAAACGAAGAATGAATAAATAACCAGAATGGTCCTCCACTCACCTGCAGGATGTACCTGCAGTTGTCCACTGTACCTCCACCTTGGTGATGGCATCCAGATCACCATAGTCCCAGGTGTTTGTCGTGAGGCCCATTATGCTTGAAACTGTAATACCTATAAATATGGGGGAGATCACGTAAGAATGTCAGGATTGAAATGCTGCTTGGATCCATGCCTCACCAGTGGCTCCAATTAATAAGAAGTCTAAAATCAGTGCCTCTCACTCTTTAGTGGGCATCAGAATCACCTGGATGGTTTATTAAACTCGATTGCTGACTCCTGTCAGAGATTCTGATTCAATAGGTCTGGGTGGAGTCTGAGAACTTTCAGTTCTAACAAGTTCCCAGGTGAGGCTGTGGGTCTAGGGGCCACACTTTGAGAACCAACGTATTAAATGAATAATTAAACACCTAATTATAGATCTTTCATATGCCGGGAATACATTTTTGCTATTAAAGGGCCAGTGACGTTACCCAAATCATTGTACCTTCATATCAGTATCCATTACATCTACATTTAAAAACATTTTTGTATATTTAAGAATTTTATTTAACTATAAAATTCTGGCATTAACAGTAATTTGTAAGAGTGTTCATAATGTAGAATCTAAAAACAAGTGAGCCATAGCCAGTTTGGCTAAGTGGATAGAGAGTCAGTTGGCCTGCAGACCAAAGGCTCCCGGGTTTGATTCTGGTCAAGGGCAGGTACCTTGGTTGCAATCCCTGGCCCTGCTCAGATGATCAGGGCATCTGCAGGAGGCAATCGAATGATCTTTCTCTATCTTTCTCCCTTCTACACTCTCTTAAAAGAAACACATAAATAAATATATAAACAAGTAAATAAAAACAAGTGAAACTGAACATTTAACAGCTTTCAATTACAAATATTTATAAACATAGAGAAAAACAGTAAGTTATACAAATATAAACATTAAACATAAACCTTTTATCTTTTTTTCCTGGATAAAAATAAAGTTGGGGATATATTTATTTAAAAATTTAACATCCCTCTTTCCCATCAGCAAAATAAACCAAAAAAAAGGAACCTTCCCCCTTATGCTTGCATCTAAAGTTTCTTGGAAACTCTACCATACTAACCCTGCATCGTGTTTAGAATCTTTTTTCAGTCTCATTACCTTTAGGAAACAAATATTGGTTCCTCTTTGGCAAGGTAACCTGAGCTAATCCTTGGAAAATTTGGCCACTTGCCATTTGTCCCCAGTTTAAGAATAGGAATGAGACTGTCACTTCTATTGGGTCCTCTCACCTTCCTCCTGATTCTGGGCAACTCCCAGGATGCAATGGACATGTTGATCCCCAGTGGCCAACAAACTCTAAAAGTTATGTTTACATGCTGGAAGGCCCCTATAGAGACAATCTATAGAGATAGTCTCTCCTGAGTTAAATTCAGCTGTAGATAGTAAGTGCCTCAGGCAGACCAGCATTGGCCTGCCCTCAGGAGGGGCGGGCCCTCTGCAGCTTGAACTTCCTCCTGAACTTACAACCTGCCTATTCCCACAAGACTGTTTTAATTGCAGCATCTGAAAAAAACCTCTCATTGAACAAATAGGAAACCCACCTCTTGAAGAAATTAAGCAACTTCCTTGGGAGTGCACTGGTAGTGCTAAAGCATGGCTCAGGGCTCCCTCATAGTCTTTGCTGCTTCCCTATCTTTGGGCCTCTCCATGGTGTCAACATAGATGTTAACTTGACCAGCACTGTAACCCATCTTGCTCTCTGAGTTGCCCTTATGGGCACAAATATCACAGTCATCCACATCAGTCTATCAGAATGCCATGTCTGCCTGATCAACAAGGTACCTTCCTCAACTTGAAAACTTTCTCAACTTGGAACCTTGCTCTGTAGTGTTTTGAAATGTGTTAAAACTCAACTTCCCAATTTTAGGTTTGTAAAGGAGGAAAATATGTAAAGAAGTCCAGGGTAGGAGAAATCACTTGAGCAGTGGCCTTGAAGTCAGTGAGAGCAATGGTATAAGTTTTCAGAAAGGTAGTCTTAAAAAAGAAAGAAATTAAACTTAAAAAGCCCATGGCACAGTCTTGATTTGAAAGCATATTATAGTCATGGGAGATAAGGTTTCTCTTTGGCTCTTAATGTGGCTGCCTGGTCTGTTCTCCAGATTTATTTTGTCATCATTACAGGGAGAGCATTCACCTGTTTGAATGTGACCTTGTTCTAACTCTTAACTGCCAAGTAAGGGACAGAGGCAGGAGAACCAAGAGCAGTGATTCTCAGAATTAAACGTACATAACAATCACCTGGGACCTTGTTGACACTAGCATTTTAACACCCTTCCTCCCCACCCCTTTCCCTATCCTTCTCCCCCCAGGGATTTCTGGAGGCCTGAAATATACATAATTCACCAGCTCTCTCAGGTATTCCTGACACCAGTGGTACTTTGATCACACTTGGGGAACCACTCTGTGCTTTAGAGCAGAGGTCGCCAACTGGTGGCCTGGGGACCACTGGTGGTCTGTGAGGTCCGAAAGGTTGGTGATCACTGCTTTAGGGCAGTGCTTCTCACATTGTAGTGTGCCCATAAATCTCTGTTAAAATCCAGAGTCTGAGATTCTGTATTTCTCTCAAGCTCCTGGAAGATGAAGGTCCAAGACCTGCACTGCACTTTTAAGTCAGCAAAGATTTAGAGCTCTGGTGTGACCACTGATCAGATTGCCTGGGTTCAAAATTCAGCTTAGCATGTTGCTGGCTGTGAGTCTGGCAAAGCTACTTAACCTCTCTGTGCCTCAATTCTTGTAAGTTTCCATCTCATCTAATAAAAGAGTAATATGCAAATTGACTGTCACTCTAAGACAACTAAGCCACGCCCACCAGCCAAGCCATGCCCACCAGCCAATCAGAGCAGCTGTATGCAAATTAACCCAGCCAAGATGGTGGCCAGCAGCCACGGAGCTTCCATTGCAACTGCCTGACTAGGCCGCAGGCCTCTGCTCAAGCAACAATGTTTCAATTATAGAAGCCACAGAGCTGACTCAAATAGGAGGCTTCTGTTGCCTGCCTAGGTCTCCGCTCAAGGTAACAAAGTTTCAATTATAGAAGATAAATAAACCCAAGAAACCTGATTCCAGCCAGCTCGCTGGGACCTTGGATCAATGGGAGCTGTGGGCAGCCTGAAAATGGCCCTCAGCCCCTCACCCAGGCTGACCACACCCCCATGGGGTGAGGGTTCCCACTGGAGGGCTTGGCCAGCCTGCAAACAGCCATCAGCCCCTCACCCAGGCTGGCCAGGCACACCAGCAGGTGAACATCCCTCGAGGGGTCCCAGACTGAGAGAGAGCACAGGTCATTCTGAGGGACCCCCCCCTCCAAGTGCACAAATTTTTGTGCACCAGGCCCCTAGTGAGATAATAAATGTAAAGCTCCTAACACATAAAGAAGCTTAGCAAATGTTAAATTACTGTTGCTTCTGGGTATTATGCTTTGACTTTTGTGTGTGATATGTGCATGCATCACTAAGGGGATTTACAGAATCCCAGACTAGTGGCTTGGTGGCTTGGGCTTGCTTGAGTCACCTGAATTCCAATCACCTCTCTCCCACCCACCTCTTCACCCTTCTCCACAGACAGTAGATCCTAAAGGTGCCAAATGGCCATTCCCTCCTCTGAAGCCAGAGGTTCCAAGAGAACAGCAGACTGACTGGCAGTGTTGGTAAGAATAGGAGAGAGGGTACCAAGTGTTTGAGCTGTGTCCATGCTAACACTTTAGAAACTTCTTAAAGAGGTACCACGTTTTCCTGGAAATACAAAACTCCAGCATTTTCTGCTACAAAGACCTTCTACAAAGACCTTCTAGGCTCCCAGTAACACAGTTTGCTTCTGCTACCACCAAGAATATTTTTCCTCATAAAACAGTAAAATTGCCTCAATTCTGAGTTGGACAGGTAAGAGAAATCCAGGCAGCAGCTCATTAGCCACCACAGGTAAGAGTGGTGATAAGTGACCAAGATTAGCATGTTTCATTGCTTGATTCTACTTACTGGTGTAATGTTGAAACGTGTCCTCTACTGCAGCCCGAATCTGTAGGAGAGGGGCTGTGAGAGCTAAACCACAGCCCAGCTGAGTCTCATCTTTTCCTTTAATTGATGATTCTCACATCTTAGTCTTATGAAGCATCTCTTAGGAGAAATGTTAAACTTGTAGCTAGCAGACGACTCTAAACAAGATGCGGATTGAGCACTCAGTAACTATATTTTTAAACTGGCACACCAGGTAATTCTGTAGCCAGTGGTCCATTCTCTGAGAAATAAAGCTTGTTAATGAGTGAAGAATAATGCTTAGATAAGGTTCTCCTTTAACAGGAGTAGCTGCCTAAACCTTGTTTAGTGCAAAAACAGGTTAATTTTGTTCTAGTTACCATTTGTTGGGTGAGCAGTGAACTGGTGCTGGTCACTTCAAATATTTAGTTTCCTTTAAAAAGACCTGTTATTACCACTTTTCTCTTCACAGAGCAGAATAAACCCTGGCTCTGAGAGTTTAAGAAACTTGCCCAAAATTTCACCGTAAGTGTCTAAGGTGGGATTCCAACCTGTATCTGTGTGAGCCTGACTTAGTTCTTTCTATTAAGCTCTAACGCAGAGCTTCTCAAACTTGAGCATACATCAGATTTTTGGAGGGCCTATTAACACAGACTGCAGGTCCCCACTCCCAAGTTCCTGATCCCATAGGTCTGGGTGGACCTGAGCATCTGTCTTCCCCAAGTTCCCAGCTAAGGTGGCTGCTATTGGACTTTCAGAACCACAGCCCTGGAGTTAGCTGTTGGTTTTTTGTTTTTTGTTTCCAATAGTCTGTCGCTGTGTCTCTATAGCTGTCTCATCTATTCACCTAGGACAATTTAGAAAAGCTTCTTTTTTTTTTCTGTCAATTGTTGCTTTGCCCCTAAGTACAGGACAAATGGCCAAGAGAGTTGCATTTAAGCCAGTTCTTGTCTTCAGGTGTTACTTCTGAAGTTGTAATATATCATTCTCAAGCAGAAAGAACAGTTCCCTTTTGTGGTGGCTCTTTCATAAGAATTCTTCTGCTTTACCATTTTTTCTTTGCTTTAAAAATTATGAACCAGCCTGGCTGGAGTGACTCTGGTTGAGCTTTGACCTATGAACCAGAAGGTCATGGTTCAATTGCTGGTCAGGGCATATGCCTGGGTTGCAGGCTCAATCCTCAGTGTGAGGTGTGCAGGAGGCAGCCAATCAATGATTCTCTCTCATCATTGATGTTCTCTCTCTCCCTCTCCCTTCCTCCCTGAAATCAATCAAAAATATTTTAAAATAAACATAAAAATGATGAACTGTTGAACTGTGCTTCTTTTCCAACTAAGCAATGGTTAGCAAACTATCATTCTAATTAGTTCTGTCTAGCCAGGTGCTAAGGAAATAATCCAGGGTTCATGTCGCCTTCCTCCCTTAGTTTGATGATGGAATTCCAGCTGGGCTCTTGATAGGCCTTCTCTTTATGTTGATGGCCTTGCAGTCATCTCCTGGGACTTCTGGGATTTACTCAAGCCAGGGACATCCACATCTGCCTATGCATGAACACAGATTTCTGTGAAAGGAGGGTATATTTCAGCTGCAGCTCCTTTTGTCTTTCCCAGGAAATTGCATGTGTGGCCTGTTAAGCTATTTCCATAGCAAACTGAAGGAACAAGAACCAGGGGTCAAGCAAGCAATGCAACCCTGGGAAGTTTCTGAAGGGTGAGATGGATTCTCTGGGGAAGGAAGTTGGCAAGTTCAGTCAAATCTCCAGTCAAGTCTTTGTTTCTGCTCTCCTGATGCTTTGTGTGTTTTCCAAAGACCTCTATCCCCAGGGATAAAGCCAGGTTTCTGAGGTCCCTTCTTGTGTAGGATTCAAACTGCAACTTGATTTGGTGGATCTCATAATAATAGTTCAATTGGCCTGGATGACTCTTCAACTCAAGAGCCCACCAACCTGGCCTCTGACTGGGTAATGGACTGGTAAAGAAAGACCTAGATGCAAACCCACTGTGCTACTTACCAAAAGCAGTGGGCTTGACCATTCTGAAGTCAGTGTTGCTGACTGTCGATCAGAGATATTTACACCTCTGCACTGAGCAGAATGAAAGGAGAGGATGTAATGGGATATCACACTTGAACATGCCTAGAATGTTTAGACTCTCAGAAATATTAATAGAAACTGAGTCCTACTAGGCACCTAAGTCCATTTCTTTGGGGAAAACATTTGAAATGGTAACACAATCTGACTCAGGATTCCACAAAGTTCAGAGGGCACATTAGCAGGAGGCAGTAGATCCATGCAGGCTAAGTAACTTTGACATGAGTTCATGTCCTTGCCTCTGCTGCTCACTAGTGGTGTAATTTTGGTGGGGTTGCTCAAAGTCCCTGGCTTTCAGGTTTATTACAGAACTTTGTGAGCATAAAATAAATAGGCATTAAGCTTTTAGTACAATGTTACAGAGTAAAAACTTAAGAAGTGCTAATTATTTTCACTCATAACTATTTTGGATATATATATATGTTTGGGGCCCGGTACACAAAAATTTGTGCACTCGGGGTGGAGGGAGTCCCTCAGCCCAGCCTGTGCCCTCTCACAGTCTGGGACCCCTCAGTGGATGTCCTATGATGGCCCCAGTCTGCCAGGCGCCTTTTGTGTGTGTGTGTGTGTGTGT
>PVJC01008259.1:0-48985 GCA_004026665.1 Murina feae | reverse complement strand
CCTCTTACCCGCTTCCCGGTGCCCTCCAACCCTGCCGCCTCTTTCCCACTCACGGGTCCTGGGTCCTGCGCTGTCCCGCCCTGCAGCCGCTCTGTGCACTCGGGGAGGTCCCTCAGCCCGGCCTGTGCCCTCTCACAGTCTGGGACCCCTTGGGGGATGTCCACCTGCTGGCGTGCCTGACCAGCCTGGGTGAGGGGCTTTCAGGCTGCCCACAGCTCCCATTGACCCAACGTCCCAGCAAGGCTGGCTGGACGCAGGTTCTGGAGTTTTTTCTCCTATAATTGATACACTGTTCCTTTAAGGCGGCCTTCTAACTACTAACGAAGTCTCCTCTGCTTCACCTCGCAGCGTCTATAATGAAACAATTGTTACTTTTACTGGTTAGGCCGGAGCTGCTCTTTCCTTCAGCTCCGAGGATTCTATGATTGTTACATTGTTTCAAAACTGCTAGAGGCAGTTTAATCGGAGCTGAGCTGAGGGGCTCAGCTTCACTTTCGCTCCTGCCGCAATGGAAAGGGCTGTTTACTCAGGTCTGTGAGTGGCGGCCGCCATGTTGGCTGGGCTAATTTGCATACAGCCGCTCTGATTGGCTGGTGGGCGTGGCTTACCCTGTCTCGGAGAAACGGTTAATTTTAATATTTCGCTTTTATTAGTTTAGATAAGATACTGAGTGGCCCAATTATTATGACTACCCTATCAGTACTTCATTGGGCCACCTTTTGCCTTCAATACTGTGGCATTGACTCCACGAGATATTGAAAGGTGATGCGAGGAATCTGACACCATGCCTGATGAATAGCACTGTCCAGTTCTGTGAGATTTGATGGTTGTGGAACCAGCTGCCTGATGGCTCTTTTAACTTCATCCCAAATGCTCAATTGGATTGAGATCTGGTGATTGTGGGGGCCACCTAAGCAAGGTCAAGTCTCCCTCATGTTCTTGAAACCACTCCTGCACAATAGGAGCACCGTGGCATGGTGCATTGTCTTGTTGGAAGAAGCCATCTCCATTGGGATACGCCATCAACATGATAGGATGAACCTGAGTAGCAACGATACTTAGGTATATTTTGCTATTCAGACATTGTTCCGCACGAATTAAAGTGCCCAAATCATGCCAGGAAAACATGCCCCAAACCATAACACACTGCTCCCATCAGCTTGAAGGGTTGTGCTCATGCATGTGGGGTGCATGCTTTCATGCTGTTCCCACCAAATTCACACTCTGCCATCTGCATCATGCAACTGGAAACGTGATTCATTGGACCACATGACTTTTTTCCAATGGTCGACTATCCAATCCTTGGGTGCCTGTGCGAATTGGAGACGTTTTATCTTGGTAACTGCAGACAGCAAAGGTGTTCGAACAGGCCTTCGGCTTCCATATCCCATATGATGCAGTGTACGGCTAATTTGCCTACAAACGTCAGGTGGTCATAATCTGGCCACTCTCTCTCTCTCTCTATATATATATATCCCACATTCAAAGGCTGTTAAATCATGTTGTTTACCCATATCTTCAGAAAAAAAATCACTTCTACTGTCGTGGTAAACAACCTGATTCCTTATTTATAATGGTCTGGCCCTCTAGCAACTTCAGTGTGAAATTATAGCTAATTTGCTTACAAACGTCAGCTGGTCATAATAATCTGGCCACTCAGTGTATATATTCATACACACATTTAAGTTATTAATTATATGTTTATATGTGCATGGAAATCTTCTGGAAGGGTACACTAGAAACTGTTAGCGTGGCTACCTCTGCAAATTAGAGCTGTGATATTGGCTTTTATTTTATATTCTCATGTGCTTTTAAAGTCTTTTTCAATAAACATTATTTTTATAATAAAAAGCCTAGTTAAAAAATATATTAGAAAAAAGACAAGCAATGAGTTTGGGCATAATCCAAAATAAACTTTTAAACTTTAAAACACTCCAATGTTTCAAAGTGATGAATGCAGTACCTGCATGGCACGGTTGGAAATCATCTTTTGATTAAAGACTGGGAGGCAGGAGTTTCTTCCCCAACCTGAGGTCTGGGAGGGTCATGGGAGACTTCTGCAGGCCCTGATGTCACCCGGGAGCCGCCCTCCCGACAGTGCAGGGGCCCTGGGCTCCCTTTGAAGATCCAGCCCTGGCTGGCCAGCCGCTTGAGAATGTTCATCCTGGGGTCACTGACCTGACAGTCTGAGGCCAAGTCAGAGCAGCTCCCAGGGCTCTGCTGCATGTAATTTACAAAGATGTAGAGGTTCCTCTCTTGGAGGAATGAAAGGTCGAGGATGCATTTATCTTCTTAATTGGATTACATGGATCTGATTGACTTTGATAAAAATCCCTTTCTTTGCTCTTTTAAATCAAAGACACATAAAAAGCAAATATTGTCTTTTGAAACATGAAACATGATCAGCCCTGAGGCTAAATTCCAGGAGGCCAAACGATGGCAACTCAGGGAATTCCTAGAAGTTACAATTCATATATACTCCCACAATTTTAAACACTTATTCTTAGCTCATCTATTTAATACTTACAGTTGCCAAAAAGGGTTATACTCAGATTTTTTTAAGTCAATTTTTTATATATGTTTTATTGACTTTTTACAGGGAAGAAGGGAGAGGGATAAAGAGTTAGAAACATCAATGAGAGAGAAACATCGATCAGCTGCCTCCCGCACACTCCCTACTGGGGATGTGCCCGCAACCAAGGTACATGCCCTTGACTGGAATCGAACCTGGGACCCGTGAGTCTGCAGGCCGATGCTCTATCTACTGAGCCAAACCAGTGAGGGCTTAAATCAATTTTTAAATTGTTTTAAATGAAGTCTTTTTTTCGTAAGTTAAAAGTAATACATGTTCATTGCAAAAAATTCACAAGACAGAGGAGTTTAAAGAAGAACATTAAAAGCATATATAATTTTTGCATACAAAGGTTGCTACTGTAAAATTTTGGGTAAATTTCCTTCCGGTCTTTTGCTCTTGCATACATATTTTAATTGCAGTTCGATGGATTCTTTTTCTTATTTTTAAAAATTTTAAATTGGTAGCCCTAACCGGTTTGGCTCAGTGGATAGAGCGTTGGCCTGCGGACTCAAGGGTCTCAGGTTCTATTCCGGTCAAGGGCATGTACCTTGGTTGCGGGCACATCCCCAGTAGGGTGTGTGCAGGTCGCAGCTCATCAATGATTCTCTCTCATCGATGTTTCGAACTCTCTATCCCTCTCCCTTCCTCTCTGTAAAAAATCAGTAAAATATATTTTTAAGCATTTTTAAATTGGTATTTCCCGTGTCCTTAAAATATTTTTCAAAAGAGGTTTTTAATGATTGCTTAACAGCCTAGTGCTGGATGCCCTATTAATGAATTGATTATTATCTTTTAATCTTTTGTCAATTGAAAAAAGAAGATTCTATCCCAGTAATCTCTTCCCTGTCATTTCTATGCTTCTTCTTGTGACGCCTTTTTAAGTTATCTCTCTCTCACACACACACACACACACACACACACACACACACACACACTGATACCAAAGCTTTATTGACATATCATTGCAATAATGACTTTCCAGTTATCATTTGCCTTTTATTTTTTAACTGGCCAATAGGGAAGCTAGAGAGAGAAAGACACAGAAGAGGAGAAGTAAACAGTCCTTAAGAGCCCACAGCCCAGGGTGTACGACTCATTGCGGCCGGCCTGGCCCTGCGCCCTGGGCGTCCCTGCTCCAGGCCTCGGCGACACTACTGCTGCCAGGTTGTTGTGGGGTTGAATGAGATGCTGCAAATAAAGATTCGGGCCCCATAAGCTTCCTGTTGAGGTTATGAACTTTATAGGTGTTTTTCCTGTTTTAGATGAGATTTTCTCCAAATATTATTTTCCATTATTATGGGTTATGTATTTTTATACAATTTGCACCATTACCTAACCGAACTCTCCAGTGGGTTCGAGTGGTTTTCCCGTCGGGGCTCTGGGGCATTCCTGGGTGTTCAGTCATGAGAGAGAGCGGCTGGTGCTTTCTCCCATCCCCACAGCCACACTCTTGGGTCTCTTTCCCGCCATGGAGCAGGCTCTCAGCTGCGCTCAGCTCCACGATGCTTCACACTGATGCTTCAGGGACCTAGACTCTCTGGACAGGGTGGCGTTTGAGCTCACTGTCCTTCCTACATGCTTACCTGTTTGAAATAACTGTTTTTGTCAAATATTGCAATCTTGGAAACATGGTTTCAGTTGGAGAACACTTCAGTTCATCAAGCAAATGCCAGCTTCCTCTCCTTCACCTTCCACCTCTCCTCATCCTCCCAGAGTTGGAGTCAAATGTGGGGGTCTGTCGCCTATAACTCACCCCTGGCCTCCCTTGTCATTTAAACCATTCTGGTGATTGGATATATTAAGTGTGTGTGTTAATTTAAAATAATAATAATAACATTTATTGGGTACTTATTGTGTACTGAAAGGGCGGTGTAAGACTGACTCCAAACTGTTCCTTTTGTTAACAGTTGCTCAACCCCCATCCCTTTTCAAACCGGCCAACCAAACCCTGGCCCTTCCCTCGACCAATCAACAGGGGCCACACACATTACCCCACCCACTACTTCCAGACCCCCTATAAAACCTTTGTTCTGTTGGAACTCGCTCTCTCTCTCTCCACCCTACCGCTGCACTGCATCAGTGAGTGCGTGTGGGACTGAGCTAGAGCTAGTTCGAATAAAAGTTCTTTGCTTTTGCATCGGACTTGGGCTCCCTAGTGGTCTTTGGGGATCACGACATCTGGGCATAACAGTACCAGGAATTCTACGTGCTTAACACATTAACTAATTTAACCCTTGTATTAATTTGCTATTGTCACTGTTATGAATTACCCACAAACATAGTGGCTTAAACCAGTAGAAATCTATTTTCTCCCGTTCTGGAAGTCGGAAGTCTGTAATCAAATTGAGGTGTCAGCAGGACTGTATTCCCCCTAGGATCTCTAGAGGAATGCCTATTCCACATTGTGGGAGCCCCTTTCATGTTCCTCATGGTTCAGGGTTCCTATTCAGAGTTCGAGTTCTGGAGAAGGCTGCACACAAAATGAAGAGAGACTAGAAGAGAATTAATTTGGGAAATGGGGGGCCAGGCAAGAGCCCACCTCTAGGGAGAGGACTGCCACTGCTCTGGCCTTGCTTAAAGCTTTTATTCAGGCTATGGGAGACACCCATATCCTTTAGGCAGGGAATTCCAATAATAGACAAGCAGCAAGAATTTACATATGTCTCAACTAAACAATGAGTGAATAGCTCCAACCATTCAGAGCAATTAAGGTTGACCAGCCTTCCAGCACATTTCTCTATTAGTGACAATGATCGTTCTCCGGCACCTCATCTCTTCCAGCTTCAAGAGGCTGCCAGCATTCCTCGGCTTGTGGCCACATCACTCTAGTCTCAGCCTCTGGGATCACATTGCCTTCTCCTCTCCTGTGTTTCTCTATCTCACTCTGTACCACTCTTAGGAGGACACCTATGATGCCATTTAGGACCCACAGATAACCCAGAAGAATCTCCCTATCTCATGACCCTTAATTTAATCATCTGCAAAGACCCTTTCTCCATATAAAATAACATTGACAGGCTCCAGCGATTAGGACCCAATATTTTGGAGGCTGTTATTCAGCCTAATTCTCCCCTCAACAACTCTGTGAGATAAGCACTGTTCTCCCCTTCGTGTATTAATTTATAATGAAGAACCAAACTACAGAGTTTGTATCACATTCTAGACTAAGGTGACCAGATTTAAAGCGGTACACCATTGACGGGGGAGGGAGGGTTCTTTTTTTTTCTTTTTTTTTTTATTACTTAAAATATTACAAAGAGTAATCGGGACTTTTTTAAAATGTTGCGGGACATGGGACAAATTGTTAAAAATTGGGATTGTCCGGCCAAAAGCGGGACATCTGGTCACCTTACTCTAGACCAGCGCTACCCTGGTTGGACTTTCTGAGGTGGAAATGGTCTAGGGTCACACCTACCAGGGCAGCAGCCACGAGCCACATATGGCTGCTGAACACTGAAAAGGGGTCAAGGACACTGAGGATCGGACTATTTAATTTCAATTTGTTTAAGTTTCAGTGTAGACGGGCACATGCTATTATGGATACCGTATCGGACCGCACAGTGATGGGACACTGGTTTTGAGAAACATCTGCGACAGTTGCTATTTCTCTTGGCTTACGTTCTGTTATAAACCGTCATTTCAGTTTCAAAATCCATCAATGAGCTTCATTTTAAAGTATCATCACGGACAACAGAATGGTGGTTATGAGAGTGGAAGGGGGTGAGGGAGAGGATGAAGTGGTTGAATACGTGGTGATGGACGGAGACTAGGGTTCGGGTTCAGAGCACACAAGGCAATATGCAGATGCTGTATTAGAGAATGTTATTAACCAATGTTACTCCAGTAAAGTAATACCGATTTAAAAACAGATGGATAGATAAAAAATAAAGAAATAAAATAAAAAAGGAACTAATAAAGTGTCTTCAAGAAGTGCCTTCCCCCACCCCTTAGGGTGAGAGGGGGAACCTGCAGCCCAGGGAGCCACCTCCCCTCAGCCAGGCCGTGGGACCATGGGCTCTTGTCTCTGAAGAGGTTCCAGGCTCCCTCACAGGGAGCAGAGCCACCTGAGTGGCCATCAGCTCTGGAAACCAGGGCTGGTCCTAGACCGCCGGGTCTGCTGTGGAGCGTCGCCGTTCTCCCAGCTGCATCTGTTACTTCACTTGTTGGATCCACACCTGACATCCCACTCACCCTTCAGTCCAGGGAGAGTGACCTCCCCAAACAGGCCGATAGCTCCGGGATTGCCCCATGCCAGTCCTTCTTCAGGTCCCTTTCCATCCATGGAATCTTAAGGAACCTGAAAGTGGTGGAAACTAAGTAGCCTTATTCCACTTTTAAAGCCAACACACAATCAGAAGTGATGGTTAAGAGGAAGGGCTCTGGGGTCCTCAGCGGGTGAGCCTGGCTGGGAATTGAAATGCCACAGCCTTTTAATCTCATGTTGTAATGGTATCTATTCTGATAGCCGTAATTTTAAAAATACATTATAAATATCTCTCTCTCTCTCTCTCTCTCTCTCTCTCTCTCTCTCTCTCTCTCTCACACACACACACACACACACACACACACCACCACCACCACACATGTAGAAGTCTTGGAGCCAGGCTGCCTGGGCTCAAATTCCAGCTCTAGCATTTGCTGTGTGACCTTGAGCCAGTTACTTAACCCACCTGTGCCTCCGTCTCCTCATCTTAAAGTGAGGGTGTTAGTATTACTAGCTCCCACCTCAAGGTAGGGTGATGTAGATTATACTTCTAAGGCCTTTGAACAACGTGCGGCACCTGTTGCATCTTCAGTGGTGCTGTCCGCATGTAGGAAGGTGTTCATTCTCAGACACACAATTTGCAGTTCATCCCTGGGTCTGCAGCCTTTCTATTCACCATTCACAACCCTGTCTTTTCAAAAAGCTGCATTGCTGCCAATCTCTGGGAGGAGGCTGGGGTGAGAAAGGGCTGTGAAAACCAGGGGGTGGGGGGGTGGATAAAGCTGAGGGGATAATAACAGAGCAGGCAAACAAAATATAGACAGTGAAGAATGTGCTTCAAGCCCCCAGGGCAGGGTGTGACATATCTAAGGTCCCCTGCAACTGGACCTTCTTTCTGGAAGAGGTCTTGGAATGCTTTGTTTTGTTTTTTCATTTCAGATTTACCCTTTGCATACAGTTCTGCAAGTCAAGGTTTGTCATTTTAAGGCAGGTGGGGCTAGGGGCTGTGGACTCCTTGTCTCACCCCACCCCCCAGGTTGTGCTGATTTTGGCTGGAATTCCTGGAGGGACTGCAGAACTGACAGCAGTTGGGGAAAGGAGTGCTCCTGGCCCTGCAGGTGCTGGGTGAGGGCAGGAAGGGGCTGCAGTGAGTGGTGTGTTTGGAATGGGGGACAATGTCAGGTCTCCTGTTTTCCTGGAGAAGTGTGTGTCTCCTGCACGCGTGGGCGTGCATATATTCTGCATGCGTGGGAGGCTATCTCCTGTCCATGTGGGAGTACATGTCTCCTGCACATGTGAGAGTGCGTGTCTGCTGTACACGTAGGGTGCATGTCTCCTGCACATGCACTGCTTGTACGCGAGGGACTGTGCCGGGCGCCTCCCACGGTTGCCCTTGTGGGACTCTAAGGCTTAGAAAGATTGAGTAAGGTTTTCTGGGGCTCGAGGCTCATGAGAGAGGGGGCTCGATTCTAAAAGCCACGATGCCCCCAAAGCACCGGGTTGAGTACACTGTCATTTTGTGGGAAGGATGGCGGGGGCCAAGGCCACAGGGCTCATTAGCTACAACCTGTAAACCCGGGGCTCCCCTTGTTCCTGACCCCATCTCTTTCTCCTGCTTCCAAGCACCTCCACACGGAGCTGGGGTCGGTTCTGAGCAGATAGAAGGAAGGGAGAGGGGCATGATGGGATTTGAGGAGCTGGCTTGCCCAATTATTTTATAGACGACAAAGTGGGCTTAGGGAAGTCAGGGAACTTGGTTGAAAACTTAGGTAGTTCCCGATAGAATGAAGTCCTTAGGGTGAAGGAACACTTCCTGAATCATAGGCTTTGTGTGAAACTGGAATTGGGCCTGAGGGCGGCTCCGAGCTGTTCCTCTGAGGACTTGTAAGACATCAGAAGAAGCCACCGGAATGTTGACAATGGATGTCTTTGGGGGGCGGGGGCGGGGCGGGGGGTAGGGGGCGTGGCCTTTGTTCATTTTTTCCCTTTTTTCCCTTTACATTCCAAGTTTTCCACATGGAATGTGAGTGACTTTCCGAATGAAAAGAGAAGTTTCAGAGGAGGGTGGGAGAGGGGTGGGCGCACACAGGTTGGTGTGTGAGGGGCTCATTATTTCCTGTTCCTCCTGCAATATGTTTTCAGTCAATTCTCAGAAGCATCTGTGGTCCTTCTGTGGAGATGTGAACATGTACAGGTTAGTTGGGTGAGAAGGCGAATAACATTTTTCTGCCAGTTGCTTTGTGGGAAATGAATGGGGGCCATAAGGAGAGGAGGGATGGGAACGGAAGGTCCTGGCATTCCCGCCGAGGTCTTGGGACAGGTGCATCCCCCGTGAAATTGCCTGTCTTGATGTCAGTTATCGCAGTGAATCTAAGAACACGCAGCAGCTATAGGTTCTTGTGGTTTCTCCAGGCGCCGGCTTGTTAAAAGACAGGCCCAGGGCTCGTGTGCAAATGCAGTGGACATAGTCGCTTCCTCAGCCCACGATCTGTTTCAGGGGATGCTGCTACTCCCTGCAGCGTGCCTCTCTCCTCCGCTCTTGATGGCAGGCCCTCGGGGGAGCAGGGCTGTGATGCCTTCACCCCATCTTCCCTGACCCTGCTCAGGGCCGGGGGTGGGGGTGGGGGGGTGGGCAGCAGATGCTGAAGATCCTGAGAATGTTGTCCTGAATGTTGAGCCAGACTGTGGTGCCTCCACACGGGGGCCCAAATCAGAATCAGCCGAAAGCTTGTGAAACACCAAGTTCTGGGCCCAGCCCTGGAGTTCATTGTCCGTGGGTCTCAGGTGGGACCTGAGAGGCTGCGTTCTGAAGTCACCTCCCATGCCCTGTATTGACTTGCCGTTCTGTGTGTGTGATAAGAACACTTATCATAGGGTCTATCCTTTCAGCTACTGTGCTCGCTCACACTGCCCTTTTATTGACTATGGGCTCCATGCTGTGTAGTGAGTCTCCAGGGCTTCCTCATCTGTATGACGGACACTTATACCCTTTACTAGCATTTCCTTTTTTTCCTCCCCAGCTCACCCCTATCAACAACCTTCTCCTCTCTGCCTCTATGAGTCTCAGTATTTTAGGTTCTTCGTGTAAGTGTATCATATAGTGTTTGTCCTGTGCTTCATTCACTTAATGTCCTCCAGGTTCATCCATGTTGGAGCAAATTGCAAGACTGTCTTCTTTTAAAAATATATTTTTAAAAAAAATTGATTTTAGGAGTAAGGGAAAGGGAGAAAGGGGTAGAAGCATCAATGATGAGAGAGAGTCATTGACTGGCTGCCTCCTACACGCGCCCCCCGCCCCCCACTGGGGATTGAGCCTGCAACCCAGGCATGTGCCCTGACTGGGAATTGAACCGTGACCTCCTGGTTCATAGGTCAATGCTCAACCACTGAACCGCACCAGTCGGACAGATTTTCTCCTTTTTAATGACTGAATAACATTCCATTGCATGTATATACCACATTTTCCTAATCCATATATCTGCCAATAGATATTTAGGGTTTTTCCATCTGCAGTGAACATGGGGGGGGGTGTGAAAGCAATTGCTGTGACACTGCCCTATAAAAGCCAACAAGCTGAGGGTTCAGTCCCACAAAATTGTCCCCCAACTTCAGATGCCAGACACCAATTCCTGGATGTCACCCATACTACTGATTGATCGGCTATAAATCAGGGTTTCTACAAAAACCTACTTGAGTTTCATAATTCGCTAAACGGCAAACAGAACTCAGGGAAACACTTATATTCACTAGTTTACTATAAAAGGATGTGATAAAGGACGAAGATGAACAGCCAGATGGAAGAGATGTTAGGACGAGGCACGACAGAAGGGGCGGAGCTCCCAGCCCTGTCCTACATCACCAACCTCCCAGCACCTGACAACAAACTCCCCCACCCAGAAGCTCTCTACCCCGCACTTTTGAGATTTTATGGGGGTTTCCTCATGTGATCATGATAGATCATTAACTCAATTTCCATCCCCTCTCGCCTTTCTGGAGAGTAGAGGGTGAGATTGAAATTTCCTAGCTTCTAATCACCACTTGATTTCCCTAGTGACCAGTCCCCACCAAACATTGCCTCCTTAAAGCAAAAGACACTCCGATCACCTAGAAATTCCAGGGGATGTAGGAGCCCTGTGTCAGGAACCAGGGTCAGAGTCCAAATATTAGCTCCTTGTGCTCTTACCACTTAGTAAATGACCAGGGTTCCAAGAGTTCTCTGCCAGGAACCAGAGCAGAGACTAATATATGGTTTTTCTGTTATTTTACAGTCTGCATTCTACTCTTCAAAATCTGATTTTATTTCCTGTAGGTAGCTACCCAGAAGTGGGGCTGCTGGATCATATAGTAGTTCTATGATTAATTTTTTGAAGGGCCTCCATACTGTTTTCCATAATGGCTGAACCAATGCACATTCCCACCAATAGTACCCACGGCTCTTCATACCCTCACCAACACGGATCTTCCATCTCTCCGATGGTGGCCATCCTAACAGTGTGAGGTGACATCTCACTGTGGCTTTGATTTGCATTTCTCTGATGATCAGTGAGGCTGAATACCTTTCCTTGTACCTGTAGTCCAGTTGTTTGTCTTCTTTGGAGAAAGGTCTGTTCAGGTTACTTTGCCCATTTTTAAAAACGTGTTATTATTTTGTTTTTGTTTTTGCTATCAAGTTGTGGGAGTTCCTTACATATTTTGGATGCTAACCCTCTGTTGTGTATACAGCTTGCAAATGCTTTCTCCCCCTCTGTAGTTGCCTTTTTATTTTGCTGTTTCCTTTGCTACTGAGAAGCTTTTGCGTTTGATGAAGTCCCATTGGTCCATGTTTGCTTTTGTCACCTGTGTTTTTGGAATAGAATTTGAGTTTCTAATGAGCTTCAGGGAGACACTGATGACCCTGGTCCTGGGACTGTACTTTGTGTGGCCTTGGGCTGGAGGTACTGCCACCCTGTACACACCTTCTAGGGAGCAGGCAAGTGAAGGGAGTCCCCCTGAGGAGGGCAGAACACCACAGAAAAGATTAAAGTCATGCTTTCCTGAGGATGCAAGAGCCCAAATCGGCCAACTCTGCTGAAGTCACTAGAACTGGGAGAGTCAGGTGACCTTGGAGCCGTGACCTCTAAGGTACTGACTACGCCTTGACAGGGGGCACTCTTCTTGGTATGTAGGACGCTCTTAATTCCTGTGTCACGTGGTGACCTATGTCAACATGCTGCTTCAGACAGAAATTGTGCCTTGTGTTTCATAACTGTGTGTTTGCCACTTGATTGAATGAGGATCTTCAAAATTACACATTATGCCCTAAAACCGCCCTTCTCTGTAAGTCATAAAAGACCAGAGGCCTGGTGCATGAATTCATGCATGGGTGGGGTCTGGCCAGCCTGCCCCGAACAGGGCCAGTGATGCCAGGCCAGCCAGGGGGAGGGGACACAGGAGGTTAGTGGGCTGGTCTTGCCCCCTGGTCGAACTCTGCTAGAACTCCTGGTCAGTGAGACAATTTGCATATTACCCTTTTATTATATTGAATTGTTTATTTTCTTAAAGTAGCACATGAGACATGAGTTTAAAACATACATATCTGAACATTCTTTTCCTTTTCCTCCTCTTTTGTAAGCTTCCTAGATTCTTGAGTTAGAGAGGGGAATGACTCCTCCCTTAAACTGGGAAGGTTGGTGGGTGAGCAATGCCTGGGGTTGTGAACTGAGTCTGTGCAGAGAGACGGATGGCAGCCTATTTAATGGGGAAATCTTTCCATTCCTTCCTAAAGGGGTGCTCTTGCCTGGGTGTTAATGTTTCTGTACACATAGGTATTTAAGACAGAGAGGTGAAATTAAAGTAGCTATTTCATTTTCTCAACTCAAATCACAATAGTGAACTGTTTAATATATTGTCCGTTCTAATAAGATAAAAGTGGGCAGGGCTTGGGCAGGGAGGTTCCTGTAGGATTCGAGCCTGTGCAAAGATAACACCTTCAGATCAAGAAGGAGGCTTCTGAGTGGTAACTGCTTGTGATGCCCCTCTAATAAGTAGAAGCATCTAGGAATAAATCAGATTGTGTAATGGGCCACTAAGAAACTTCCATGCTCCCCACACTCCTTCTTCCTCTTCTCCTTTGAGGGATGGAGGACCGTGGTAACTAAGTCCATGTGCAGCCAATTGCCTTTATTGAGTGTCAGTGAATTTATAGGCAGCGAGTGACACTTCTGGGGGCTTCTGTGCAGTGGCACAAGCTAGAACACAGGAGTAATTTATGAGCCTGCTGACATGAATAGAGGTGACGGGATGGCTTGGGGGGTACCGGCCGGAAACCCCTCCATCCATATATTTTTCATACTTGATGAAACACAGATAAATCTCTGTCCTGCATGTCTGAAACGGTAGGACCCATCGAAGCTCAGTGTCGGGCCTCAAGGGGAAAATGTATCACGTTAGTGGTCCTGCTTTCTAAATCACCGCCAACTCTGGAGCCGGTCATTCTCACATTTGTGCAAAAATGTTTGACAATATGCATAAATTTTTAATAGGCCCCCACTTCACCAAATGTTCCCCACCTCGGGTTTGCTCCTGGAAAGTTACAGGACACGGATGCTTTTCTCCTCCGGCTGCCTCAGTAAAAGAACAGACAGGCAGATGGCTGTGTTGAATGCATTTTTATAAGAAAGTAACATGAATCATTAAGTGGATTATGTGAGAAATTAACAAAGCCCTTCCCCCTCCACCCTTTGTCACATGCAAATCCTAGTGTTTCCAGAGCTGAAAGGAACTTTGGAAATTGGCTAATAGGCACACAATACTTATTGTTTAATAACTGAATGAATCAACCTTGTTGCACTGTACCACGTGGCGGAGAGGGAAGCCGGCCAGGTTCCCACTGCAGTGGAGCCGTTGGCTCAAATCACGTCGCTAATTGGTGGCAGGAGCCCCAGGTTTCTTCATTTCCAGGAAAATACTATTTTCATTACACGTCTAGCCTCCCTGGTGCTTCTGTCTCACATCTAAGGCCTTATTTTAGGGTTTTATTGCTGGAACCCAGTGGTCTATGCTTTCCGTGGCCATGAGCTTGGCTGTGCCCTTGAATCTCGGGTAAAGTGCTGGGCCCTGTAGCCGAGCCTGCAGGTTCTTGAGCTGCTCAGAGCTTGGCTCTGCTTGGACACAGCTCTCAGACTTGCTCAGGTCTTGCCTCTTCATCTGCTTCCCTTCTCTGTCACCTGGTAATCTCATTGAGGTTCAAGGTCTTTAATTCCATCATACTGTTGACTCCTTAAGGCAAATCTCCCATCCAGATTGCTCTCTTAAATTCTAGATGTGGAGACCCAGCTGTCCAGTTAGTGTCCCCACTAAGGTGTACAGGGACAGCACAGCTTCCACATGTCCAGAACTATGCTGGCATCTCACTCTTCCAATGTCTCCACATACGGCCTTTCCCTCCCCAGTGTATGTGAACCCACCCACCCAATCTCAGCCCAACACCCAGTCCGTCAAAAAATAGCATTGGCTCTAGCTTCAAAATATGCCCAAACCCACCCACTTTGCAGACCCCCGTCTTCACTGACATCTTGGTCAGGTTCAGCCTCCCCCACCCTGGCCTGGACCCCAGTAGCCTCCTAACTCATCATCGCCTTGCTCCGACCCTATTCTCAAAATGTGTTTCCGTGTGATGGCCGAATATTCACCATTTGTTCTGAGTAACACTATGACCATCAAGTTAGTGGCTTACACAGCACCCACTGATGATGGCACAGTTCCTGCTGAGCTGGGTCCTCTGCTCAGAGTCCCACCAGCTGCACCAGGTGTCGCCCGGAGCCGGGGTCTCCTCTGCTTCCACACTCATGCGGCTCATAGCAGCATTCAGTTTGGGGCCTCAGCTCCCTGCTGGCTGTGGGCCAGAAGGTGCCCCAGCCCCTCGTCAGGTGACTGTCACTATGGCAACTGGCTTCATCAAAGCCAGCAGGAGAGTTGGGGAGCAGTAGAAGTTACCACAGTATAGAACACACTCAGGGAATGGGCAGCCCTTTGTCCTGCTATTTTCTCCCTCCCTCCAGCACAGCGAGTCCAGGCTCACTGTCCTGTGGCCATAGACAGCTAGGCTCCCAGATGCCCCATTCAGCTCAGGGACATCTCCCAGCTCAGGGCAGGAACTGGGACCGCGCCCCAGGTGCTCCATCCACGGGAATCCCAGCTCTGGGGAGACCAGCCTCCATGGCTCTGCTCCCAGGACTGGCCCTCCCAGCTCTCTGGCTCTGTTGTCACGCACTCCATTAGATGATGCGTGGAGGCTGCCAGGGGAACAGAGTCAGACCTCAGGTGACTGTTCCCAGAAACATAAATAGCTCAGTGGCAGGAAAATGCAATGTTATACATCAATAAAAGCCATACGACCGTTTGGGTTCATGCAGAAAAACTATTTGATAAAATCAAATACCCACTTCTTGTTTAAAAAACTTAAAAACAGAAAGACAAGGGTTGATTCTTAGCATAATAAACTACAACAATAACCACCACATAGTAGACACTCAATAAATATATTTTAAAGTGAATGAATGAAATATTTATTTTGTTAAACAAAAGAGAACTACATAGTTAATGAAGAAATACTAGATTCCTTCCCATGAAAGAAAAGAACAATATGAATGGGTTTTGCCCCTAATAACAGTGCCAAAATATAAATTATTGTTAAAATGCTGACATTTTAGCAAATGAGAGGAATAAACATTTTTAAGTGTTGAAAATGCCTTTTAAATCAATGATAGAATTACTATGAAAGAGAAACACATGGGCCTGTACAAGCCTGTAAGTGTTAACAGGAAGGAGTGACGAACCTCTTCAGTAACTGGCAGGCCCTGCCGTGTTCTGGTTAAAGGGGAAGATGACACGTCTGCTCCGGGTAATTTATAGAGAGAACAGTTTCAATTAAAATCTTAACAGGATTAGTTATTGAACTTGAAAACGTACTTATTAAAGTCATTGGGATTAAAAGAAAAACAATAAGGAAGGACAAATAGCACTGTATTTTCAAGTATATCATAAAGAAAAATGAGGCGAATGCATGATACTAATGTACAGGCACACGCATAGATCAGCGAAACCAAGGCGAGAGCCCAGGAACTGACAACAGAGACGGAAGCCGAAGCCGACGGCACGTGATAAATTAAGTAAAACAGTAATAAGTGTGGAAAAAAGTATGGTTGCAATAAGTAGGTTGCTTAATTGTTAAAAGCCCCCGGGTAATCAAAAGCAGAATGGAGAGTGTAACCCCCCTGGAGGAAGGTCAGAACTTTCCAACTGTAGAAAAATATTTTTTCTACGAAAAATACAAGAAGACATAAAAGACTGGATGCACAGTAATTCGAGGGTTCCAGAGCCATCGGCCTGGATAGTGGGAAGACCCCCTCACCTAGGAGACTGGTTCTCCGCCAGGGAAGGTGCCTGGGCCTTCTGGGGCTCCGTCTTCTACAATATTGCAGACGTCATCTGGACTTGAGACAGCAATGCCATTTCGTTTTGAAACATGTAGGCAGTGTCTAAAGTTTTCTAGATAGTGAAGCCCATATTCAGTGTTCATATTTAAATGTTTCTAAATACTTTTTAGGAAATAGATTTAATGAATAACTTCAAGTCTATCTTTGGAAATTATACTTTTTAATACAAATTAAATATCATTCCAAAAGGCTGAATTCTAGCTTTAAAAAGATGTGATCCCCTGAGATGTGCTGGCACTTGCCTGGGGGTGACTAACTGCAGACTGAGCTCAGGATACTGATACATCCACAGTCTCACCAGGCTCCATACCAGGCCTCAAACCTTGTGTTCTTGGGTGGCTTTCACGGTCTTGCTTCTCCTTTCCAGTCTCATTCTGTAGATGTGGGTGAAACCAGAGCCTTCACACACACCCTCAGGTTGTCTCCCTGCAGCCACATGGCAGGGCCCAGGTTCTACACCACTGGTCCCAGCGGCAGGTTCCGGCGCCCAGTGAAGAGCCTGCATTGGCCTTGCCTGTTGGAGGACATAAAGGCAGATAGAAGCCGGGTGAGGGGGTGATGTACCAGCACAGGCTGCATTCTGCCTTTGTAAATCAGCAAAATATAAAAGTTCAAAGCTAATCAAATGGTTTTGGAATTAAGATTCAAAGAATAATCAAGGGAAAGCCATGATTTAAATCATGTATAGGCACAGAGACAGCAGTGTAGTAAACATTCTGCAGAGGATTTTGTGCATCTGTGAAAGCACTTTCCAAGCTGCAAAGAGACACAGCAGCAACCATCTAAGAACCAGTTGTCCGTCCCCCACTGCTGCACCCCGAGTGTGCCCGCCGCAGCAAGACCTTGGGCTGAGGGATAAGAGGAACCTGCTCTATTTGGTCAAAAACTTACTTTATACAAGATAGTCAGGGACAACCTCTCTGATGCGATGGCATTTGAGCAAGTGCAGGACACGTGGCTGTGGTATTTCACCTCTGAGAGTGAGCCCCTCTCTGAGGAGGGAGTGCCCAGGGGCCCAGGTGGATGGAGGGGCATTGGGAGCCAGGTGAGCAGAGGGGAAGTGGTGGGCCGTGAGCCAAGCGCAGGGGAATATCATGCGGAGGCCATGTTAAGGGGGGAGCCATGCAACGCAACCAGGATGCCTTTAGGAACGAAGGGAGTACTGTTATGAATGCCGCATAACCTGGGACGTGGGTTCACAACTACGTGGTTTCATTCTGAATTGGTGAGAAATGGCGTGATGCGACTTACATGTAAAAGGACTGCTCTGGCCAGATGTGGAGGGAGATGGAAAGCGGTAGTCCAGAGACTGCTAGCCACACAAGCACAAGCCCGAGGCAGTGGCTGGAGTGGTGCAGGCGTGAGAAGGGGTGGGTTCTGGATGTATTTGGAAGGTGGAGCCACAGGGCTGCTGACGTTGAACACAGTATGAAGGCAAGAGAGGACTCGGGTGATTCCGGTTCTGCCGTTGGAGCACCTGGGAAAGGGGTCTCCACTTTCTGAAATGGGGACGGTGCGGGAAGAGGAGGTTTGGTTGAAAGTGAGGACAGGCTTGAGTTGGGACATTGCAGTTGAGGTCCTTCCTCCCCCTCTGGAGGGACACATTGGGCAGGCGGTCGGGTGTCTGAGTCTGCATTTCGGGGGAGAGGCACACGCAGTGGGCACCGTCAGGCGAGGTGAAGGTGCATTTAAAGCCATGAACCCAGAGAGCATAAGGGGGAGCAGAGAGGAACGCAAGCTGGGGCGAGTCCTGGCCCCCATCGCCGGCAGGTAGGGAGATGAGGTTCCAAGGAGATGGCCCAGCGGTGGCCATGGGGACAGGAGAACAGAGGGGCCGGATCAGCAAATGGTTTCAGGGAGAGGGAAGCCCAGGACTCGGTGCTGCTTACAGGGCCCGCAGTGTGGACCTCTGTCTGAGGCAGAGGAGCGGAGAGGCCGAGAAGGAGGGAGGTGGGGGGGCAGGGGCGCCGAGCCCAGAGGCTGTGGAAAGAGAAGCTCTCACAGAAGAGGACTCGGCCATCTGACCATCACCTTCCTCAGTATGACCGCCCCTGAGCTAATTGCCTTCACAGTGACCTTGTTCCCAAATAACTCACATTCTGAGGTCCTGGAGGCTATGACTTGGAGGCTCTGAGGTCTCCAAGGTCTGAATTTGGGGGCAAATTTCAGCCCTAACAGCTTGTGAGAACTGTTTCCATGGAGACGAATGTGAGGAACTCTTGAAGAGCTGAGGGTGAATGGGAGCAGAGAGGTACATGAGGAGCTGCAGGAGAGGGAAAAGCTCAAGGGAGGGAGTTTTCTAGAGGAGAGAGGCCTGCGCATCTTAGATGCAGGCCTCATCCCTCTGGGAGGGGCCGCTGGGAGAGATACCCCGAGGAGTGAGGGAGAAGGCAGAGCCAGGTGCGAGTGAAGGGGAAGGCCCAAGTCATGGGGCAGAGGTCCCTCCACCAATGAAAGTGGGAGAGCTGGTCAGGCCTGGGACAGCCCAGATGTCCCTATAAGATGGCAGCTTGCTTCCCCCTGGATCACATCCGGGCATCTGGTAGCAGACCCCTGGATATGGGGAGGGTTGGAGAGGGGGTTCCTTCAGACAGAGAGCCCATCCTTCTATATTTCTGTTGCTGGGAGAAGTCCACATTCACACAATGTGTCAGCCCTGGCACAGCATCAGGTCTTCGGGCAGGGCCTGGACGGGCACCCCGGTGTCCATCACTATGGGGGACAGAGGTGCACCCTGTTTGTGTTCTGTGGAAGAGAAAGGACAGCCTCTGCCCCTTGGTGACCCTGGGACCCCGGGGAAGCAAATACAGGAATGATAAGCCTGGATGTGGAGCAGCAGATGGATGGGGTCACGCAGAAACCTGACACCGTCTCTACTTTTGATTTTTCCTGACACCACATAATTTGAAGTCCTGTTACTTTCCTGAAAGTCCCCAGATGTGCTGTCACCTGCAGGGATAATGTCAGCCCCCAGCAATCAGTGTCAGAAACACCGTGGGAGCCAAAATAATGTTTCCATTCGCTCATGTCTCTCCCCGGAGGTTTCACACCTTCTCAGTGCACTGCGCCCCGGGCACTGAACTGAAACACTCGTCAGCTGCAGCTTCCTTCTGGTGAGCAGTGAGGGGTCAATTATGTCTTAGTCCTGAGCACCCAGACTGTCTAGGGAGAAGGCAGCGCCCCCTTCTTAACCAGAGCCCCATCTCAGCCAGACCACACACTGACAACGTGGGGTGACACCCAGCAGCCAAGAAAATACAAAAACTCTTTTCTCTTAGCATCTTCCATGTGACCAAGGCACAGGGAGAGAGTCCCAGCCAGGGCGAAGCCAGGGTGCCCTCAGCATGTCTTCAAGCAGGGCACCGCTGCTGTGGGGGAGGTCCCCTTACCACGGAGGGACAGAATGGAGTGGCATGAGCACAACAAAGCCTGTGGGGTGTGTGTGTGTGTGTGTGTGTGTGTGTGTGTGTGTGTGTGTGTGTTCGTGTGCTTGAGCACAAGCTGAAGAGCTGTCAGTTTTCACTGTTATTTTCTGGATATGAATTTTAAAATTTATCTTTTACATGTGTGCCCTTGCAGCAGTTTTTACATTCTTTCAGGATAAGACTAATTCAATTTCAGATTATTAATTGTTTAGACTATTGTAACTAAGAAGAACTAAATATCTTTACTTACCTATTAAGGTAAATATATTTAGTATTACTTTTTGAAAAAAGTACTGTGAAAATGTATGTTATTAAGTCTTACTGTGACAGTTGGTGTGGGACAGAGTTGAGAATTATACTATAAAAATGGAACATGTAAATTCTTTAGTTTTTAGTTTATATAAACTGCTATGTCTGCTATGAGTCCTCAAAACATTCGCGCTTTAAATGTGGAAATAAAATTATACAGTGGAGTTGCTTGTACAGGTGGTATCAAAGGAGTCAGGGGCCTGGGTATGAAGAAGAGAGTGCTCTAATTTGTAGGCTCCATACATTCAGAGTTTTTATCCAGGAACAGGCTGAGCCAAGTGATTTACAGATCAAGACAAAACATGGTCAGGCAAGTTAAGGAAGTTTGAGCTATGAATCTTGTGGACAAGTAGCATCTGAGGTCAAGCATGTGCATCAGCCAAATATTGTGCCATATAATGTGGAATGTGAGCTGCATAAGGGCGGTCAGCATCTTTTAATGTCCAATCACTGTCTCCCTTGTTGCATCTAGAATTGGGTTGGTACTAACCAGGTATTTGTTGATTACACAAATACAAGCATTAATGAAAAATGGGTGGGTGAGTGGGTGGAGGGTGGATGGGTGGGTGGATGGATGGATGGTTGGATGGATAAATGGATGGATGGGTAGGTAAGTGGATGGGTGGGTGGATGGGTGGGTGGATGGATGGATGGATGGATGAATGGATAAATGGATGGATAAATGGATGGATAGGTGGGTAAATGGGTGGATGGATGGATGGATGGATGGATAGATGGATGGATGAGTGGATGGATGGATGGATGGCTGGATGGGTTGATGGATAAATGGATGGATGGGTGGGTAAGTGGATGGGCGGATGGATGGATGGATGGATGGATGGATGGATGGATGGATGGATGGATGGGTAAGTGGATGGATGGATGGATGGATGGATGGATGGATGGATGGATGGATGGATAAGTGGATGGATGGATGGTGAATGAGTGTGTGAAGACGCCAAAGTAGCTTTGATGATAGTAGCTCAATAGACAGACTGTCACACACACTGAGTGATCACCTGTCATCCTCAGTGTTAGTGTCCACAGACTGCCCCTCCACCTCCCGCCCACACACTGCACTGTGTTCAGTTCCTTTCAAAGCAATGCTGAGGAACTGAGTCACATTCCCACAAAATGAGCCCAATAGGAAAGATTCAAGAGATCTAAGCAGTTTTATCTAGACAGAATAGCTGTCTTAAAATGTTTGACTAGCAATTATGTGGAAGAGAAAGAATCAAATTCTGTGTATCCCCAGAAGGTCAAACAAGAAGCCAGGAGTCAGGTTGCACTTGGTCTAGTGCCCGAAAGGACTTCATAACAGCTGAGGACTGGAAATAGAGGGGCTGCCTGGGGAAGAGGGAGCCAACCGTCATGGGGGCATCTGAGCAGTGGCTCAGATGTTCTGGAGCGGCGGTTCTCAAAGTGTGTGACCTCTGAGGTCTCCAAGGTCAAACTTTTTGACTCACTTGCAATGGTTCCTGACATTGGCACCACACCACAGTGGTGGGGGGAGTAGCAGAGAGCAGGCAGACACCCCCATTTGTTGTCACCATGGTCCTCCTCATTACCCACCGGCCTTGGAAACGGTTTCATTTAATGACCCTGCGGGTGCAGTAAGAGATAACTCATTATTAAGACTTGACCCTTGAGTCCACAGCTCTTCAATATTCTGTGAGGCAGAGCCAGGAGTGCCCAGAAATGCCTTCCGCTGCACACCAAGAGTGACCACCGTCACAAGCTGAGCTAAGCACTTCCTACGTGACGTCACTGTTACTTAAAAAACAACTGGTGAACTCTGGTGATTCAGAGTTGGGTTTGGGGGAGACATTTTCTCAAAAATGAACCAAATGAGCCAAAGGAAAACAACCAAGGGTATTTGTTGCCAACAGCAAGATTTGAACTCTCGAGAGAAGATGGAAAATTTCAAAACCCCGTAGGACCTCCATGAGTTTGAGAGCTTCCCATTACTTAGCCTTTTTGTTAGAAGGTTGTTAACGGATGTGATTTTCATGTGAGGAAATGTACCGACATCGGGAAGATCCTCATAAGGCAGTGAACCCAGTGACCAACACCGGGTGCTACAAAATCGTGCGTGGGCGAAAGACACACCCAGCACTCAGGACGGGTGGATGGGTTTTCACGTGACGGAGAAGGCACGTTCACTGATGTGGTTTCAGGTCCCACAGCACAGCCAGCCTTTAGGTAGCCACCACTTGTTGAGTCGCGTAGAATCAAAGCGGAGTGGTCTGTTATCTAAAAGACTATTAAAATCGTCTTCTCTTGCTCTGACCGGTGTGCTCAGAGGTTAGAGCATCGGCCCACACATTGAAGGGACTTGGGTTCAATTCCCAGTCAAGGGAACGTACCTGGGTTGCAGGTTCATTCCCCAGCCCCAGCGGGGGCATATGCAGGAGGCAGCCAATCAAATGTGTGTCTCTCATATCAATATCTTATCTCCCTCCCTCCCTCCCACTCTATCTAAAAATCAATGGGAAAAAAAGTCCTCAGTTGAGGAGTAACACAAAAACAATTTCTCTCTCTTTTCCAATTATACATATACGTGAGGCCAGGTTTTCTTACTAAGCTCCAACCAAAACAACATATGGCAACAGATTCAACATAGGAGCAGATAGGAGCATCCAGCTAACTTCCATTAAGCCAAAATCTTAAAGTGACTTCAAAGATGCAAATCAGTCACATTCTTCTCACTAAACTTTTTTATTAGGGAAATACTTTATTCATTAAAAATGACATTTACGTTAACATATTAACAGGTTTATTGTTGTAATTTTAAATTAATTAAAAATACATATTTTAGAAATGTCTCAGTTTTACTATAAAATTCAGTAAATATCAATAGCAAGAACACATTTTCAGAAAGCTCTTTGGGATACTTAAAAGCTGTTTGAGTGTAAAGGGGCCCTGGCTAGTATCTTCCAGTGATCAGAGCATCCACCTGTGTACCAAAGGGGTGCAGGTTAATTTCCAGTCAAGGACATGTACCCGGGTTGTGGGTTTGCTCCCACCTCTGGTCCAGGCACATGCAGGAGGCAACCAACCAATGAGTCTCACATTGATTTTTCTCTCTCTTTACCCCTCTTCTTCCCTCCCACTCTCTCTCTGAAAAGCAATGAAAAAAATACCCTCTGGTGAGGATTAAGAATGTAAAGGGTTCCTAGGGCCAAAAGTCTGAGAACCACTGCTATAGAGTCATTCTAAACATGGTTGCTCCTCAGACCCTTGTGTTCTATATTGATGGAATTAACTGGGTCATCTTCTCTTTCTATATGCTAAGTAAACACAACATTTGTGTCAGAGTCAGTTCCCTTTAGAAATATTAACTACACATTCCTTCTGAAATTCCTCAACATTAAATTACAAAGCCTGCTTTTCAAAATGTAGAAAATTATATGGTTACAGCAAAAGTAAATTACTACTTGGCACCCATAAAATATAGACCCTTAGACTTACTAAAGCCTAAAGCATGTGTGTGTATTTCATGCACTATTACTACATTTGTAACTGTAACACCTCCATCCTTCTGTTTAGTTTCAAACTGCTGTGTTTATCCTAAACTTTAAACAGGAAGAAATGATTTGTGCTTCTGTCTTGATTCCTGACTCAAGCACAGAGCTCAATAATTTAAAGGGGAAAAAAGAAAACGAAGCATCCAGTCTTCCTGAGAGAGAGAGTCACACTCCTGCAGGAGGGAAGCCATCCTGCGGGTCCCAGACCCTCTCGCTCCTGAGAGACTGCGGATCTGGCCCAGGGCAGTCAGGGTGGCCCCATCCGAATAACCAGCACTTACTAAATCAGCATCAGCAGAGCCAGCTAAGGGGGGAAATAACAGAGAGGACTGCGATCCTTTCTTTTAAATTTGCCTTTTCTTCCTTCTCAGGAACCTAACTGGCACCTTCCCCGAATACCCTAAAGCAGAAGAAGGAGGTTCTGCTATCATTTTTTCAAACAAGACCCCACAACAGGTACCAATATGCTTGAAAAGTAAAATGTAAAATGCACCGTGATTATATTTCCTTAAAGTTTAGAGTTGATATGTTTGTTATTATTAGGTCCTGGTTATTTTTATTTATTTTACTATGTGTGTTTTTTTTCTTTTAATATATTTCAGAGAGGAAGGGAAAGGGAGAGAGAGGGAGAGAAACATCAATGATGAGAGAGAATCATGGATCAATTGCCTCCTGTATGCCCCCTGCTGGGGATTGAGCCTGAAACTTGGGAATGTGCCGTGACCGGGAATCGAACCATGACCTCCTGGTTCAAGGGTTGATGCTCACCCACTGAGCCACATCAGCCGGGCAGATCGTGGTTATCTTTCAACTTTGTTGCATGTCAGTTGTCACAATAAGACTTAATAACATACAATTTTCCTAGTACTTTTTGCAAAAGTAATATTAAATATGTTTAATAGATAAGTGAAGATATTTAGTTCATACGCAGTCTCCTGATCCTTTTCATGCCCCCTTTGCAAGCAACTCCACCGCAAAGATGGAACATGCAAATTACTAGGTCTGCCATGAATTCACCAGTGCATGTTCTTTCAGATTTACTTCAGAATGAACTTGCCTCTCTCCCCTCTTGCCTTTGAATGAGATGCAACAATGCGTGGTGCTCAAATTAGTAAATTCTGAGCAGCATGATTTCCGAGCCTTTTATGTGCATGTTCCTGCTCACCTCAGTCTCGCCTCCTGCCCCATTATCACCACAGTCACTGCCATACCCACGCCCCTTCCTCCTCGCCCCGCAGGCTGCTGCGCCTGAAATTCCCTTGTACATGTCAGGCCTGTCTCTCCCTCTACGGTGCCTGTCCACCCACCTTCCTCTGCTCAGGTCCTTCTCACCCATCAAGACTCCACTGTTTGCCACATCGATGTTCTTCCAAAGAAGTGCTGTTTGGTCATCTCCCTGGCATCTGATTAAACTGACATGGAAAGCTAGTCTTAGAAATGTCTTAATAAACTAGAGATAGGGAAAACATTCTTACTCTCAGAGCATCATGGAAACCAAGAGAAACTTGCATGATTCTCATCAGTGAAGCTGTAGAGGCATTGCCCTCAAAAGTAAAACTCAAGGGGAAAAATGGTTGCTGTAAGAAGTATTAGCTAATATTTTACTAGGTTCTTACTACCTAATGCAATAAGATAAGAAAAAGAAAAAGAGTTATAACTATTTTAGAGTAATAATTTTATCATTGTTTTTAGATTATCTGATCATCTTCCTAGAAAACACAATAAACTTAAAAATTGTATTGACATATTATACAAAATGATATTTACAAAAATTATACTAAAGAAATTGAAAGAAGACTTTAACCTATAGACTCGTGGATTATTTCCCTGGAAAGACTCAATAAAGTACACGTACACATTATCCTTCCATTGTTCTATACAGTCAATGCAGTTCCAATCAAATCAAAACAATTTTATTGACAAAATTGTTCTCCAGTTTCCATGGAAGAATAAATATGTGAAAATGTGTGAAAAGTTTTTGAAAAAGGGCTATAACGTCAGGGAACTTGCCCCAATTGATATTAATCAAATTATAAAGATAAAGTCATTAAAATATCACAGTAATGGGAAGAGAATAGACTGATAACATGTGACGATAAATATCTCCCATATATAAGTTCTTAGAAAGTAATAAGAAAAATCTGAGCACCTCAGTAGAAAAGACAACAAAGAATACAAACAGTAATTTAATAGAAAAAATTTTGTAAGTCACTGACAAAGAAATTTAAATATGAAAATGTTACTGTATCATTTTTCACATATAGGATTGGTAAAAGTTTGAAATCATGATAATAACTAGAGTTTCTACTGGAAATTCTCCCTCCCTCCCACTGTCTCTCTGAAGAGCAATGGAAAAAATACCCTCTGGTGAGGATTAAAAATGTAAAGGGTGAAAAAACATTCCCATACATTGCTGCTGGATACATAAATGAGCATAACATTTTTAAGGGAAATGGACTAAATATCAAACATTTTCATCTATATATCCTTTGACCCATAAATACTATTGAAGAAATTGATACTAAGGAAATAATAAGACACGCTTCCATGGATCAACAAATTTTTTCCATAAAGGGACAAAAGTAGTAAATATTTGAGTCTGTGGAACCTACATTCTCTACCAAAACCACTCAATTTTGCCATTATAGTATGAAAGCAAAAACAGACAATATATGAATGAATGGACTTGGCTGTGCTCCAATAAAACTTTATTTATAAACATGTGCATCAGGCCAGATTTGGCCCGGGCACTGTAATTCACTGATCCCTGCCACAGACGTTGAAAAAGCTGTTCATGTTTGCCTTGTTTAGAGCATTGACAAAGCAGGAAATGGGGTACTGGTCTTCAGTAGGGACTGTGCAGCTGTGGAAGGCTCTGGTCATCTTGGCTGTCCCCTGTGCGCCCCTGCGGGAGCTCTCAGAGTCAAGCACACAGATCTCCTCACTCCCCTATCAAAGCCAACTCAGCTTCCAGAGCCTTCCTTCCATCTCCAGTGGACTCCCCTCTTTTTCCTCTGAACTCTGTGGACACTTAGCACCCACCCCCTTGTTTGGCAGGTCACCAGGCCCTGCCTGAGTGACTGTGGTTTGGACTGGTGTTATTTCACGCTTTATGTTTAGGTCTTGTCCCTCCAGCTAAATCATTAGGCACAAGTCCTGTCTTGAAAATCCATGGCAAGCAGCCAAACACGTTGCATGTTAGTTTAGAAAGGTAGCAATTATAGGATTAAGAATGTCAGTGGAATGTCTAAATTGTATAGGAGAAACATCTAAAAGTAGAGTTAACATCTAGTCAAACTAAAAACAAGAGAGAACTGAGGATGCCTGGTTAATAATTAAAATAACACAAAGGGGCCACAGAGCAGATGATTGAGAAGTCAGGCTGGCGTGGTGAAGTCACAGTCCCCACATGCTAGGTCTGCAGCCTGAGGCCAGCAGGCCCCTGCATCTCTGTTTTCTCATCTGCACGTGGACATCCAAGCCGTGCCTACCTCCTGGGTCTGATGCACTGATTAGAGGGGATGATACTTGCACTGAAAACAGAACTGGGCACGCGGGAAGCTTTCGGGAAGCTTTAGCAGTTATTACAAATGGTAGTTGTAGTAGGATGAAGAGGTAGACCAAGCCTAATCATTCTAATGATGCATGTAGTTAAGTTTATATTTGTAAAAAATAAAAACAGTATAAATACTTTTTAATGAAAAGAGCATAATCACATTGATACTAAGCCCCCAAAAGATTGAGTACAAATCAAACCACAGATCAGTCTTCCTTATGAGTATTAGTACAAAAATTTCAACTGAAAATATTAGCAAACTAAAACCCAGCAGCACCTTAAATGAGCAACACATCATAATCGAGCAAGCACCTTTATTCCAGAATGCAAGAATAGTTCAATCTCAGGATGTATATGAATACACTGTATCATATAAAGAGAGCCAAACATGGAAACCATAAGCTCATCATGGTGGATGCTGAAAGGTCATTTGGCAAATTCAACATCCATGCCTGATATTATAAAATAAAACAAAACAATGGGAATATACGAATACTTCTTTATCATGACAAAATATTTCCATCTTAGTTCAAAAGGCAATGTCATGCTTAGTGAAATTCACTAGAAACATTTTCACTAATGTCAGGAAAAATACAAGAGTGGCCTTTGTCATCATCCTCCCATCTGATCTATTGATTACTATCAGACCAAAAATAAAAATGAACAGAGATGTAGAGATTGGAATGGAAGAGGCAAAATGATCACCCTTTGAACATATGTTTTATACTAACAAAAGCAAAGAGAATGAACTGAAAAACTACTTTAATATATATGAGAAATCAGATGAGGGAGTTACAAAATTAATGTACAGAAAGCAGTAGCTTTTGTGGATACAAACAGCAGCTAGATAGGAAATGTAATAAAAGGGCCCATTTACAATAGCAACAACACACACATAAAATACCCAGGAGTAAACTTAAATATGTGTTTATGTGAGGAAGAGTTTAAAATATTCTGAGGGATGCAAACAAAAAGATGGGAAAGCATACAGTGTCCTTAGGTAGAAATACTCAACATCATAAATACTTCAGTTCTCCCCAGCATCATCTATAAATGTCATTGACCCAATAAAAATATCAAGAACATTATGTTGGAGCATGGGTGAGAGGGGGCACAGGGAGGGTGACCAACCCAATTCTAAACTTCAGGTAGAAAGTAAATAACCAAGAACAATCAGTAAAATTCAGAAAATAAAGTGTGATGAGGAGTAATGAGTCCTGCTGGGTGTGAAAACATGTCATTAGAGGACCGTTGGTATAAGCAGGTGACTAGAAAGACACATCAGAGGAAAAGAATGGAAACTCAAGAAATATACTCAAGCACATATTTAAAGATAGTTATATAATAAATGTGGCACCTCACCTTTCTTGTATAAGAAAAAAAAGACCATCCTATATAATAAAAGGCTGATATGCAAATTGTCCCCTCAACCAGAAGTTTGGCCAAGGGGTGGGGCCAGCTGGCCAACCTGCTGAGTCCCCTCCCCCCAACAGGCCCAGCCCAATCAGTCCCAATCCAGGGCAGGCCAGCCAGACTCCACCTGTGCACAAATTCGTGCACCGGACCTCTAGTTCAATATATGGTATTGGAATAACCAGGTTGTCATCTAAAAAAGAAGAAAATTAAATCTTCTCTTTATCCCAGAATGGTTTCAAATGGATCAAAGATTTAAATGTCAAACAAACAAAAAAAAAACACAAAAGGAATTAAAGAAGCCAAGGAAGAAATATGTGATAACCTCATGGTGAGAAAGACCTTTCTACTGCTGTTGAACAATCCCAGGGTCATAGAAGAAAAAATGATAAATTCAACTACACACAAAAAATAGTTTTAACCTGCATTTTCTACTGCTGTTGAACAATACCAGGGTCATAGAAGAAAAAATGATATATTCATCTACACACAAAAAATAGTTTTAACCTGCATGGCAGACCAACCCCAAGTCAAATCAAGTGGCAGAGGACTCACTAGGAGGATTATTTATAATAGGTATCATAGAGAGAGATTATTTTTTTCTAATATATAAAGAGCTCCCATAGCTCTATAAGAACATCAATAACCCAACATAAAAAACAGCCAAGAGATATGAACAGACAGTTCTCAGAACAGAAAACCTAAATGGATTTGAAACATAATAAAAGGTGTTCAGCATATGAAAAGATAATCATCCTCACACATATAAGAGAAATGCAAATTAAAGCTACACTGCAGACAAAATTGATCAATTGAACCTCATCAAAATTCAAAACTTTTGCATTTCAAAAGACATTAAGAAAACGCAAAGACAAGAGCAGACTGGGAGAAGATATTTGAAAACATACACCTGATAAAGGACTTGTATTCAGAATATACAAAGAACCCTTACACATCTCACTGATGAAACGATAAATAAGGCAATGGAAAACTTGGCAAAAGACTTGAAAAGACAGTTTACAGCTAATAAACACATGAAAAGATGCTCAACATCACTAGGAAAACGAAATTCAAACCACAAAGAGATACCATTTCCTACCCCCTCAGGATGGCCATTATCAAAAAGATTCTTGCCTCCTGGAATAATTGCCACTGTCAGCAAATGTTGAGGATGTGGAGAAAAGGGAGCCCTCATACAGTGCTAGTGGGGATGTAAAATGTGGCAGCCACTTTGGAAAACCAGTTTGTCACTTTCTTAATAGTTAAGCATAAATTTACCAAATGACCCAGCAGTTGCACACTTAGGACTCTATCCAAAAGAAATGAAAACCTATGTCTACACACACACACACACACACAATTATACATGAACTAGAGGCCCGATGCACAAATTCCTGCATGAGTGGGGTTCCTTGGCCTGGCCGGTGATCGAAGCCTATTGGGGGGCCAGCCAGCCAGAGGGAGGGGCCGTGGAAGGTTGCCCAGTTGCCCCCCTCCCTCTATCAGAACCGATGGGGGTGCCAGCCAGTGGGGGAGAGGGATCACGGGAGGTTGGCCGGCCTGGGAAGGTTGGCTGTGGGAACTCACTGATCACGAGGGGGCAGCTCTTGCATTGAGCATCTGCCCGCTGGTGGTCAGTGTACGTCATAGCGACTGATCTACCTGTTGTTTGGTCATAACGGTCGCTTAGGCTTTTATATACTAGTATATAAATATTCATAGCAGCATTACTCACAATAGCCAAAAGTTGAAACAATTTAAATGTCCATCACCTGGTGATTGGAGATGTGAAATGTGGTCAATCCATGCAATAGAGTATTAGCCATAAATAAAGGAACAAACATCTGGTACCCACTGCAACATGGGTAACCTTAAAGACATGCTAAGTGAAGGAAGCCAGACCCTAAATACTACATGTTATATGATTTCATTTTATATGAGATGTCCAGAAACATTAAATCTGTGGAGCAGCGATTCTCAACCTGTGGGTCGTGACCCCTTTGGCGGTCAAACGACCCTTTCACAGGGGTCACCTAAGACCATCCTGCATACCAGATATTTACAATACAATTCATAACAGTAGCAACATTACAGTTATGAAGTAGCAACGAAAATAATTTTATGGTTGGGTCACAACATGAGGAACTGTATTTAAAGGGCCAGAAGGTTGAGAACCACCACTGTGGAGGCAGAAAGTCAACTAGTGCTGGCCCGGGAAGGAGGATAGGGGAGAGAAAAGGGATTAACAATGAGTGGACACCAGGGAATCTTATTGGGATCTTGGAAATGTTCTAAAATTGATTCATGGAGATGGTTGCACAGCAAATATATGCTTAAAATACATGTACATGTGTGTACATATGTGTGCACTTTGGAGGATTTTGCTACAGTTGAAGAGTATGAGCAAAATAAGTTCAGTGTTGGTTTAAAAGATGGACCACCACAATCACATACCGTTTTTCATGGACATGATTGACAGGCGATGTTAGGGTGCTTTCTGTACATGGGTGTGTGCGCGCACACATGTTTCCATGTATCTATCTACAAAGGCTCCGGAAGCATATCTAAGGTATGAGTTGGCTTTCTAAAGTGGATCTTGTTGGCTGGCTCACAGCACAGGAGGAAATGTTTCATGCTCCTTTGTCATTTTTGAATTCTGAGCCATGTATTATCTATTCAAAAACTAAATGAACAAACAACACAATTGATAAAGCTTTAAAAGATATGCTGAATTGTATGCTCCACAAATAACGATTTCATCCTTTTTTTCAACTGCTCGCGTTTTTATGTATTTTTAAAAGTCTTTGCATTTCTGAAAGTTTCTAAAATTCCAAGAACCAAAAACTGTCCATGCCCCACAGTGCTTCAGAATACAACACTCATGGGCAGCCATGATTCTACGAGTTGAGTTGACCTCGATCCCCAAGGAAAACATTGCTATTTTGACAAGGGACTTTTAATCCTGTCCAAAAACACCCTTTTTATTACCAAAAAATACACACAACACATACGTCACCTCTCACCTTCCCAATGCCCTTCTCAGGGCCTCAGCCACCACAGTCTCCTAGAATGAAAGCTCACATGACTGTAGTTTTGTTTAGGGTTTTTTTAAATCCAGATGGTGTCAGAATGGCTGCTCTGTTCATGATAAAGCTGCTTTTCATACTTTAAAAGGTGTGAATTAAGCTCGCAAGAGCAACATAGGTAATAAACATCAAAAATATAATACTAGAATGGCCATTGTTGCTCAGTGGTTGTGTGTCCACCTATAAACAAGGAGATGAGGGTTTGATTCCCGGTCATGGCACATGCCTAGGTTGTGGGCTCAATCTCCAGTAGGGGGCATGCAGGAGGCAGCCATCAGTGATTCTCTCTCATCATTGACGTTTCTATCTCTCTCCCCCTCTCCCTCTCCCTTTCTCTCTGAAATCAATAAAAATATCTTTTAAATATGTATATATTACTGGAGAATAAATTGAGCATTTGGGTAAATACTAATAAGACATAATCAGGTGGCCTTGCTCCCAGGAGGATGGGTTGGCACAGCACATTAGAGGAGAGGTGTCAGCCCTGTGGAACCTGCCCACCGTGCTCTGCACAAGGGGGTGTTTGTCATCCTTTCCATGTCTTTACGCATAGACTGCACACACACGTATCCTGAAGCTGCAGAGCGCTATTCTTTGTTTAACTATACGCATGTCATACTATAGGATGAGTTTACACATACCCTTTCTCATCTCACTTCCTCTCTCCTCCATGATGAAATGCATCCGGGTGAGCACCAGTTTAATCCCAGCTCAGCCACTCACTAGCTGTGTGTCCTTGACCAGGTTACTGAACTCTGTGCCTTAGTTCCTTCACAGTAAAATGGGTGATAACAGCTCCACCCAGGGCTGAGTCTAGGAGGAAAGGAGTGAGTCGGTGGAGCTTGCAGAACCGGGCTTGGCATTACGGCAGTGCTGTGGACGGACGTGTTAACTTTGTTTTAGAGCTGAGGAAACTGAGTCTCAGATTAGGTATGTCGCTCATCTCAGTCCCATGGCCAGTGATGAGCAGAGCCTGAGGGGCAAACGGGGTGTGTGTCCTAGGTATCATCCTCACCCTCCTAGCTCCCAGAATCCATAGCTCTCCGTCCCAGCGAGTGAGAGCTCCTCAGGCATCTGTTGTATTGAACAGAATTGTATGGCATTTTAGAAGCCTTTACTGATTCTTCGATGATGCTGGTCCTGTATGAACCAGGTGACTGCTTAACAAATATTTTAATTGTGGAGGAGTAAACAGGTTTGGTCACTGTAGGAAATACAAATTAAACTGCCGCTGGAAGAAACCAGCTCTGAGAAGAGATGTGTGACCATTTACGGGAATGTGACGTCGTTGCAAGAGCAGCTGTCACCATGGAGCCCGGGCAGGACAAGGCGTTCCCAGCTGGGACTGGGGGAAGAGGTGTGGCCAGGCCTGGCACTGAGCGTGGCTCGGTGTGGATGACGTCTCTGGGAGTTGAGCAGCTGTGCCTTGGGGAGGAGCTGGGCTCAGAGCGCCCAGCCTCTCTCTCTGTCTGCCCTCAGAGGCCCCACGACTGCTGCCTCCCACTGACGAACCTGCCCAGAGGTAGGCGAGAGCCCTGTGATGTCCTGGGAGGAGCCAGCCTAAGGGCCCAGAGCAGGCAGAGACCTGAGACTGACCAGCAAACACTTCCATCCAGACAAGAAAAACAGTCCTCCTCTCGATAGGGCTCCCTTAAAATGCTACCATTGTTTCGTTTTTACCAGGTTATTCAAGATATTATTGCAAACCAAGAAGAGGAGGAAAGAAGAAGGAAGGAGAAGAAAAAGGAAAAAAAGGCAGCCAAAAAAGTTAAGGAAAAGAAAGTACCAAAAGAAAAAAGTAAGGTAAGGAATTTGGAATTTTAGAAAGTTGAGGTTTTTTTTTATCTTTTGCTTTGAGTCAATAGGACCATCTCAGATCTGCTGAGATGGCAGTCATTCCTTTCCGAGGAAATCACGCTGTCAACCAGCGGTTTTCCCATTTTGTTTATGCTGATCGACAAACAGTTGCCATCCTTTCTATGCTGAGGTGGGCCCCCTGGGTGTCCCCTTCTGGACCCAGACACTCAGTCCCCAACTGCCCAGAATGTTCTGACCTCCGGGTCTAAGGGAGCTGATCCACATGAGGTTACCATCTCCCACCCCCCGGGCAGCTGCATCCAAGGACAGTGATGTTAGAGTACCAGGCCCAGCCCCTCCCCTCACTGGGACCACGCTGAAGGGTTCTCCCAGCTCCTGGGCTCTCTGTGGGATCAGTGGAGAGCCCCTTGTAATTGCATAAGTCAGCTTCTCCCTGGGCCCCTAGCTGCTGCTCCCTCCCTGCCTCTCCTGCGGGTGCTGTTCTCAGTAAACCCTTTGAGTATCTCCAGGGAACCCAACTCGTGAGACCAGCTATTGCTAATCTGCCTGCATCCCAAAAGTTATAAACTGTTCCCTCATCTCCTCCCAAAAAAAGCAGCTCACACAATAACGCTGATTTAATAATCCTCCTCTCGCTTGGTAGGAGAGGTTTAAGCATTCCCCCAGAGTAAGAACAACTGAAAGAGTTTCAATGTTATTCTGAGCATCTCTTCTCTCAGCATGCTTGAGGGCATCTGCCATTTGCAGATTGAAAATCCACTGTGAGGGAAGATTGTTTCATAAAAATCTGAAAGTACCAGCTACGCAATCTGGTCTGTGTTGAGTGATGGTATTTTATTAACTAGCTATTGGAGAGTCACCTAAGGCCTGGCCAGTGTGGCTCAGTGATTGAGCATTGACCTATGCACCAGAGGTTGCCGATATGATTTCTGGTCGGGGTACATGCCTGGGTTGCGGGCTCCATCCCAAGAACGGGGCTTGCAGGAGGCAGCCGTTCAATGTTGTTCCTCTCTCATCGATGTTTCCATCTCTTCCTCTCTCTTTAAAATCAATAAGCACTTTTTTAAAAGAGTCACTTAACGAACAGTTGGAACAAAAAGCAAAGTTTGAGTACATCAGCATTTATGATGTAGTTGCAAATGAGAGGCGACACCCTGCAGAATCATTTAGAACTGAATTTAGTCCTGAAAAGTACAAGTCTCCAAAGTGAGTGTGATTATTAAAAGAATAAATGGTCATCGCTAATAAAAACTGGTATATTTAAATTATGCGGGTATGCTTCTTAGAGATCAGACTGTCTTTCCCATTGACTTTTAAAATATATATATATATTATATATATATTATATATAATATATATATAATATATAATATATATATAATATATATATTATTGATTTTGTACATTGAGGAAGGGAGAGGGATAGAGTTAGAAACACTAATCAGTTGCCTTCTGCACACTCCCTACTGGGTATGTGCCCCACAACCAAGGTACATGCCCTTGACCGGAATCAAACCTGGGACCCTTGAGTCCGCAGGCCGATGCTCTCTATCCACTGAGCCAAACCAGTTAGGGCCCCATTGACCTTTAAAAGTATCCTAGAATCAACTCTCAAGTGTCTGGAAGCATTCCTGAGACCAGCCAGTCAAACCCATGTGTGAATTGGTATTTTGACCTGTAGAAAAATGACATCTGTTTCTCATTCTGGTGGAAGGGTAAGGCCTGAAGAGAGGAACTAGTTCTGTGGAACGTGCACAGACACTGACTCACATGGCCTGTGTCCCAGGACAGAGCTGTGACTATGCTCTGGTATCTCAAAACTCAGCGGATTGTCAGTTGCCAGCCACATATGTATAATCAGAAAACTAGGAAAGCTGATAGGATTATCCAAATATTTCCACTAACCTCTACAAACAGAAAATACTCTTCAAAATATCACACAGGTAGAAGATTGAAAGCTTTGTATGTTCCTCAGATGTTACAAATGTGCATAGGTAGCAGGGGGGCTATTGAGAGGGAACTGGAGGACAAGTATTGGAGGCAGGATGAGGGGTTCCAGGCAATCTTTGAGCCAAAGAACCAGAAGACAGCTTCAGAGAGGGGGTGTGCGGTGAGTGGGGCCTTCCAAGGTGTAGTGGGTAATGGGCTGGGGAGCTGGCGAAGCCTTATGCCTCCAGAGAGGAGTCAACTCTGGGCGGTGACTTGAGAAGCTCAGAGTTCAGTGAGTTGTAGTCTAAGATCTGTGCTGCACGGCCGTGTTGCGGGATGGACTGTGGGGGAGGAAGTGACCAAGGCAGGGAGGCCAGTCAGGTACAGAGGGGAGAGGCGGGTGGCCACCCAAGGACAAGTGTGGCATGGGTTCTGAGCCGTTCAGGAGTTTGCTCGTGGGGAAATGTCCAGTGGTTAGAACAATGGCCCATACATCTAAGGGTGGTGAGTTCAATTCCTGATCAAGGGTACATATCTGGGTTGTAAGTTACATCCTCTGCCCTGGTCGGGGCTTGTGCAGGAGACAATCAGTCACTGTGTCTCTCTCACATCTCTCACATTCCTCTCTCTCTCTCTCTCTCTCTCTCTCTGCCTCCCTCCCTCCCTCCCTCCCTCCCTCCCTCCCCTGCCTCTCTTCTCCCATCTCTTCCACCCTCTCTAAAAATCATTGGAAAAAATATCCTCAGGTGAGGATTTACAAAACAAAACGAAACATGACTTTTGAAGCCTCTTCCCTAAATGTGCTCTCAGCATAAAATGACTTGACTTAGTGCAGAATTCTTCTCACTCACAAAGTTGAGAGAGAAGCCACTGAGTTGTTTCCCTTGTTGACTTTTCCTAAAAAAGTGAAGGGTCAGGAAGGGCAGGTCCTGCTGGTGGGAGAGAGCACTGGGCTCCCAGGCAGCAGTCAGTACACAGCCACGTTACGGGGTGGACTGTGCGGGAGGAAGTGACCGAGGCAGGGAGGCCGGTCAGGTACAGGTAACCTGCCTGCCTGCGGCCCCAGCTCTCAGAGACCACGGTCACAGACACGCTGTCGTGACTGCTTCCTGTTCCACCTCAGTCCCTTCCTGGCTGCCCCACCTGTACCAAGGGGGTGAAGAGGGACCTGCCCCAGCGCCTGCCTGGCCTCAGAGCAGCTGCGAGAGCTCCCCTCGGGCACTGTGTTCATCAGGAGTCTGAGGACGGGTGAGTGTCCCCGTGATGTCTTAAGATGTTTGCACCTGAAGACAACTGACAGAAGTGTGGGGTGAGCGCTTGTAGGTTTCAATGCCCCCACTTGGATGTTTAACGCGGGGCTGGTGGCATGAGAAAAAAGTAGGGCTGCATAATGGACCTCGGAAATTGTACGCAAGAGCATTTTAAAGTAAAATAACTGACTAGTCATCTTGCATTCATGTGATCAGGCACGTTGCAAACAATTTAACATTTAAGATATGAAAGTTTTCAGTTTCTTACCTGGATTTATCTGGAGCCTCTCTCTACTGAGATGCAGAAGGACAGAAGGAAACGAGCAATCAGGAATTTTCATCCTCTGTTTTGAGCGAGGGGGTGGGAAGAGATCAAAGCACCATAAACACCTTCAAAAATAAACTTACAAAAATTAGCTTTTCATCCATAGGAGGAAAGGAACTTCAGTCTAAACTTTATCCCTTATCATGGTCTTAAATGTAAAACCTAAACCTTCAGAGAAAAACGGGGAAACTTCAGGATCTAGGGCCAGGCAGAGTTCTCAGACTCAACACCAGAAGCACAGTCCATGCAAGGCCAGGCAGATCAACGGGACTCCATCAAAGTGAAAAACATTTGCTCTGTGAAGAACCTGTGAGGAGGAATAAGGGACAAGCCATTGGCTGGGGAAAATATTTGCACACTGTCTAGCAAAGGGCTTCCATTTAGAATATATAACAAATCTAGCCCTAACCGGTTTGGCTCAGTGGATAGAGCATCGGCCTGCGGACTGAAAGGTCCTGGGTTCGATTCCGGTTAAGGGCATGTACCTTGGTTGTGGGCACATCCCCAGTAGGAGGTGTGCAGGAGGCAGCTGATCGATGTTTCTCTCTCATCGATGTTTCTGGTTCTCTATCCCTCTCCCTTTATCTCTGTAAAAAATCAATAAAATTTATTTTTTAAAAAGTACACATAACAAACCTCAAAATTCAGCACTAGAAGCACGAGTCTGTCCTTTGGATCTTGGATGTATCCATCTCTCAGAGTGTGGAGGACTGCCGGTGAGGGGACCCTCAAGACTGCATTACTGGAGGGGCCCGAGGGTGCCACAGGCCTGCTCTGCAGCCCCAGGGCCCCGTCTGCATCTGTGCTCTCAATATCAGCATCATTCCTTTGCCTCGCTGTGTGCACCTCACGGCATCTTTAGAAACAAAATGCAGAAAAGGAGCTCTGCCCAATTCTTTTCCCTCCATTATTTTTCACTCTTTTCTCTCCATCACTTTTTAAGCCATGTGTCAAACTACTCACTACTTCTTTACATGGTGTTGACCTGTCTATACTATGCGGTCACATGACTAGGGAAGCATCTTCCCTAAATGGACTTCCACCATAAAATGACTTGACTTAGTGCTGAATTTTTCTGGAAAGATCACTGTGCCTACGTACAGGGGATTAGCTTAAAAGCTACGGTTGGGGTTGAGGAAGATGGCTGCTGACGAGAAGGCAATCTGAAAGACAGTGTGAGAGTGAGAGACCGAAAGGAGAGTGTGTGGACGTATCGAGCATGTAAATTTGTGGGTGTGGGACAGCTCTACTCCAGAGGACTGTTGGAGACCCCGGATCGGGCTCCCTTAACCGGGCCGGCTGCCTCCACTGCTGCTGAAATCTCTCCCGGAGCTGCCGACTCTGCTGCGGAGACCTCGCCATCTTGGGTGACTGTTATCGGAAGCGTATACATTCAGGGATACTGCAAACACGACTCCCGGGGACCAGCTAGGAACCCAGAAACACCGGAGCTCAAACAGTGCAAATACATGGACTCAGACAAGCCCTGCTCCTCCTCATGGAAAGGTCAGATTTCACCTAGATAAAGGTGTGGTTTGTAATCCAGGTTGGAAAGAGGAACGAGTGCGCGCATGCAAGTCCGCAGCCGTTGGGGCCAGTGTGATCCAAGTGTGGGAAGGGGTCCCGCAGGCTGCTGGCAGAAAGGAACTCTAAAAAATCAGCCCATAGCTGATCTGGGCACAAAAAGGCAGCCTCGGACTTTACCAGTGTGCCGGCTGCTTAGTGCCAGGGGAGAGAGGACGTGGAGAAGAGACAAGAGATGTTGGGAGAATTTCACACAGTGGAGGTTGTGAGCTCACACATGTCCGGGGGGCTCCTTTTTCTTCTCGTTGAGTCTATGCTTTTGATTATTAAACCTAATATATAGGAGCACCCAATTGGGATCACTCATGGAGACTTCAGGGGAAAGCTGTTTTTGTGGATCTTGGGAATCGGAGCAGGGGTGACGGATCCGGAAATCAACTCTGGGGCAATCCATTCTCCCAAACCAGTATTAAGTGCAATAGGGAAAACAAAACCTAAATACTGGCTAGAGGTCCCTCCAGAAACACTGCCACCCAGAGGCTGAACCACAAACTGACTCTTCTGTGAACACAAATAAAGGCAGTCTCAGAAACAAAGAAATACTGCCTGCTATAGACTCAGGACTGTGGTTTACAACACGGAGGAGCAGTGCATCGAAGGGAACTTCAGTACTCTCCTGAATAGCTGACAGGACAAAGGCATCCCAATAAGTAGAGCAGAGGAAGTAAATGACCCTCACTACTGCACATTTTTCTTTTTTTCACCTTTTACTTAAGAAACTAATTTTTTGTCTTTTTTCCTCACTTGATTTTACCTTTTTAATTATTTCATTTTTATTTTTAATCAATGTTACTATTACTACTTTTTTTTTCTTTTTCTAACTGTCATTTTATTTTCTCTTTATTTTATTTTGGGACTAGTGTTCTACATTCTATTTTCATTTTTCCTTTAGCATCATTTTACTCTATCTCAACTTTATCTTTATGCCAACACTCTCTTCCTCACTTTTCCCCTTTTGTTGTCCTGTTTCTCTTACCCTACTCCTGCTTTAGATTTTCCCTACTTTTTCTTTTTACCCCCTGTTAAAATTTCACCCTACTTATATATATACTAGGAGCCCGGTGCACAATATATTGTGCACTGGGGGGGTCCCTCAGCCCAGCCTATACCCGCCCAACCTGCGGCCTGCCACCCGCACATTGGCGCCCCAACTACCTACACACCTGCTCACCCTGATGCCTGCACTGCACTCGCCTCCAGGGCTGCCGGCCTCCATCTTGGCTGAGCTAATTTGCATACAGCCACTCTGATTCACTGGTGAGCATGGCTTAGGTGTCCCGAAGAAATGGTAAATTTCAATATTACTCCTTTATTAGTGTAGATAATTTCCAATCCCCTGCTCTAAGTCCACACACACCTCACTCTTCTCTTTCTTCACTCTCCAGTTTTTTTCCTCTCTGTCATTTTGCTGTTGTTTGCTTAATTGTTGATTATACTGGGGGGTTTTATGCTTGTTGGTGAGATTGTTTTGCTTTTTGTTTTTGTTTTTGTTGTTGTTATTTATTTTTGGGTATTTTTTTATTCTGTTTGTCCTCTCCTCGCTTGATATTGGTTGTTGTTTATAGTTTGCATTCATCTCTAGGTTTTTGTTGCTGGCATTTGTTGGGATTGGTGGCTGTTCTGTTGGAGTTTTCTCCCCATACAGTTTCTTCTCCTCTTCTACTTCATTCTCTTTCTTATCGCTCTTACTTTTTTTCCCTTTTCCCAATTTTGCTTTGGCACTCTCTTTTTCCTTTCCTTTTCTTTTTCTCTTCTTTCTTTTTTATCCCCTGGTTCTCTTTTCTATGGTGATCACCTTTATTCAGGGTTATAAATATTGTGAATACATCTCTGTTCAGTACCTTGTACATTGTGCCTTGCTGTGCTATATTTTGTGCCTTTAAATCAACACAGGAGAGAAAGAACTACATAACCAGATACCCAGAGAAGAGAGATCATAGGGAGACAAAGAAACAGCCCACATATGAAAGAAAAACAGGCATCACCAGAAAGGGAAGTAAACGAAGTGGAGGCAAGCAAGTTGTTGGAGTAAGAATTCAGAGAAATGGTCATAAGGTGGATGAAAAGAATGGAAGACAAATTCAACAATATGTTAAGAACCAAGAGGAAATGAAGAAGAACCAAGAAGAAATGAAAAATGACATCACTGCTATAAAGAACTCAATAGAAAGCATCAACAGTAGACTAGAAGAAGCAGAGGAGTGTATCAGTGAGCTAGAAGACAAGATAGAAAAAAATACCCAAGCAGAGCAGCTTCTAGAAAAAATAAAATAAAAAGCAGAAGGAGAGCCTAAGAGAACTTTGGGACAACACAAAATGAAACAACATACGCATAATAGGAGTGCCAGAAAGAAAGGAAACTGAGCAAGGAATAGAAAACTTGTTTGAAGAAATAATGACAGAAAACTTTCCTGATATAGGGAAGAAAAAATCCACACAAATCCATGAAGCTCAAACAAAAGCTCAATCCAAGAGTCCCAAACAAAATGAACCCCAAAAGACTGATGCCAAGGCACATTACAATTAAATTGGTCAATACCAGTGACAAAGAAAGAATCTTAAAAGCAGCCAGAGAGAGACAGAAAGTTACCTACAAAGTATCCCCCATCAGACTAGTGACTGATTTCTCAACAGAAACACATCAGGCAAGAAGGGAATGGAATGAAATATACAAAGTCATGCAAAGGAAGGGTCTGAATCCAAGAATACTGTATCCAGCAAGGCTATCAATCAAAATTGAGGGTGAAATCAGGAGAGAGCTTCACAGACAAAAAAGGACTAAAGGAGTTTGTTACCACCAAACCAGCAATGCAAGAAATGTTAAAGGGTCTACTGTAAAAAGAAAAAATAGGAAATGAAGAAGGAACACAGGTGTAAAGAATAAAAATGGTGACTAACAAGTATTTATCAATAATAACATTAAATGTAAATGGATTAAATGCCCCAATCAAAAGACATAGGGTAACTGAGTGGATAAGAAAACATGACCCATATATCTGCTGTCTACAGGAAACCCACCTCAGAAAAAAAGACGCACACAGACTGATGGTGAAGGGATGGAAAAAGGTTTTACAGGTGAGTGGAAATGAAAAAAAAGCTGGGGTAGCAATACTTATATCTGACAAATTATATCTCAAGGTGAAGAACATACAAAGAGATAAGGAAGGCCACTTCATGATACTAAAGGGAGCAATTCAAAAAGAAGAAATAACTCTGGTAAACATATACACACCCAATATAGGAGTACCCAAATACCTAAAAAAAAACTTCTGGAGGATATCAAGAGAGAGATTGCCAGCAATACAATCATAGTGGGGGACTTTAATACCCCACTATCACCATTGGACAAATCCTCTAAACAAAAAATTTAGCAAAGAAATATCAATCCTAAATGACTCACTAGATCAGATGGACTTAATTGACATCTTCAGAACACTTTACCCCAAAGCCACAGAATATACATTCTTCTCAAGTGCACATGGGTCATTTTCAAAGATAGATCATATATTGGGTCACAGGCAAAGTCTCTTCAAATTCAAGAAGATAGAAATCATATCAAGCATCTTCTCAGATCACAATGGCATAAAACTGGAAATCAACTACAATAAAAATAATCTAAAAAAATCAAACACATGGAGACTAAATAGCATGCTATAAATAATGACTGGGTTACCAGAGAGATCAAGGAAGAAATAAAAAAAACATCATGGCAACAAAAAACAATGAAAACACAACAATCCAAAACCTATGGGACATAGCAAAAGCAGTCTTAAGAGGGAAGTTCATAGCTCTACAAGCCTACTGCAAAAAAAAACAAGAAACAATAATAAATTACCTAACCCTACAACTCAAAGATTTAGAAAGAGAGCAACAAGAAAAGCCCAATGTAAGCAGAAGGAAGGAAATAATAAAGATCAGAGCAGCGATAAACAACATAGAGATAAAAAACAATACAAAAGATCAGTAAAACCAAGAGCTGGTTCTTTGAAAGGATAAACAAGATTTATGAATCTCTAGTTAAGCTCACCAAAAAGCAAAGAGAGAGCACCCAAATAAACAAAATCAGAAATGAAAGAGGAGAAATAACAACAGACCCCACAGAAATACAAAGGATTGTTTAAAAATACTATGAACAACTCTATTCCACCAAATGGGTCAACCTAGAGGAAATGGACATATTCCTAGAAAAATACAACATTCCAAAACTCAATCAGGAAGAATCTAAAAGTCTCAATAGGCCAATCACTATGGAAGAAATTGAAGCAGTAATCAAAAAGCCCCCAGCAAACAAAAGCCCAAGGGCAGACAGCTTCACAGGGGAGTTTTACCAAACATTCAAGGAAGAACTAAAACCTATCCTCCTCAGACTCTTCCAAAAAATTCAAGAGAAAGGAATACTTCCAAGCTCATTCTATGAAGCCAGCATTACCTTAATACCAAAACCAGAAAAAGACAACACAATGAAAGAGAATTATAGGCCAATATCCCTCATGAACATAGATGCCAAAATCCTCAACAAAATCCTAGCAAATCGGATCCAGCAGTACATCAGAAAGATCATGCACCATGACCAAGTATGATTCATACCAGAGATGCAACGATGGTACAATATCCGCAAATCAATAATCATGATACATCACATAAACAAATTGAGAGAGAAAAAACCATATAGTTATATCAATTGATGCAGAAAAAGCATTTGACAAAAATCAACACCCGTTTTTGATAAAAGCTCTCAGCAAGGTGGGAATAGAAGGATTATACCTCAACATAATAAAAGCCATATATAACAGACCCACAGCCAACATTATACTAAATGGGCAAAAACTAAAACCATTTCCCCTTAGAACAGGAACAAGACAGGGATGCCCACTCTCACCACTCCTATTCGACATAGTACTGGAAGTATTAACCATTGCCATTAGATAAGAAGAAGAAATAAAAGGCATCCAAATTGGAAAAGAAGAAGTAAAACTCTCCTTATTCACAGATGACATGATATTGTACATAAAAAACCCTAAAGACTCCATCAAAAAGTTATTAGACTTAATAAATGAATTTGGCAGTGTAGCAGGATACAAAATTAATGCCAAGAAATCCATGGCATTTCTATATAGCAATAGTGAACTTACAGAAAGAGAGACTAAAAAAGCAATCCCATTCACCATCACACCATAAAAACTAAGATACCTAGGAGTAAACTTAACTAAAGAGGTAAAAGACCTCTACTCAGAAAACCACAGAATGTTGCAAAAAGAGATAGAGGAAGACATAAACAGATGGAAGAACATACCAAGTTCATCGATTGGTAGAATCAATATCATTAAAATGTCATAATACCCAAAGCAATATATAAATTCAACACACTCCCCATTAAAATACCAATGGCATATTTCACAGACCTAGGACAAACTCTCCAAAAATTCATCTAGAATAAAAAAAGACCCCAAATAGCTGCAGCAATCCTGAAAAAGAGGAACAAAGTAGGAGGGATCTCAATACCAGATATCAAGCTGTATTATAAAGCCACTGTTCTCAAAACGGTCTGGTACTGGCACAAGAACAGACATATAGATCAATGGAATAGAATAGAGAACCCAGAAATCGACCCGAACCAATATGCTCAATTAATATTTTACAAACGAGGCAAGAGCATACAATGGAGTCAAGACAGTCTCTTCAATAAGTGGTGTTGGGAAAATTGGACAGATACATGCAAAAAAATGAAACTAGACCACCAAATTACACCATACACAAAAATAAACTCAAAATGAATAAAGAACTTAAATGTAAGACGGGAAACCATAAAAATACTAGAGGAATACAAAGGCAACAAAATCTCAGACATATGCCAAAGCAGTTTCTTCACCGATACAGCTCCTAGGGCATTGGAAACTAAAGAGAAAATAAACAAATGGGACTACAGCAAAATAAAAAGCTTCTGCACAGCGAAAGAAACCATCAATAAAACAATAAGAAATCCCACTGCATGGGAGAACATGTTTGCCAATGTTATCACTGATAAAGGTTTAATCTCCAACATTTATAGGGAACTCATACAACTTAACAAAAAGAAGATAAACGATCCAATCAAAAAATGGGCAAAGGACCTAAATAGACACTTTTCAAAAGAGGACATTCAGAAAGCCAAGAGACATATGAAAACATGCTCAAAGTCACTAATCATTCGAGAGATGCAAATCAAAACAACAATGAGGTACCATCTCACACGTGTAAGAATGACTATCATCAACAAGTCAACAATCGACAAGTGCTGGAGAGGATGTGGAGAAAAAGGAACACTCGTGCACTGCTGGTGGAAATGCAGACTGGTGCAGCCACTGTGGAAAACCATATGGAGTTTCCTCAAAAAATTAAAAATAGAACTCCCTTTTGACCAAGTGGTTCCACTTCTGGGAATATATCCCAAGAAACCAGAAACACCAATCAGAAAGGATATATGCATCCCTATGTTCATAGAAGCAAAATTCACCATAGCAAGATTTAGAACCAGCTTAAGTGCCCATCAGCAGGTGAATGGGTTTGAAAACAGTGGTACATCTACACAATGGAATACTATGCTGCTATAAAAAGGAAGGAATTCTTACCATTTGCAACAGCATGGATGGAACTGGAAAGCATAATGCTAAGTGAAATAAGCCAGTCAATGAAAGAAAAATACCACATGTCCTCACTCATTTATGGATAATAAAGACCATTATAAACTGGTGAACAAAAAAAGATACAGAGGCAGAGCAGCATTGAACAGACTGTCAAATTACAGCAAGAAGGACAGAGACGTTGGGGGTGGGGGTAAGAGATCAACCAAAGGACTTTTATGCATGCATATAAGCGTAACCAATGGACACAAAACACTGGGGGGTAGGGGAGGCTGGGGGAAGGGCAAGGGAAAAAAAGAGAGAGATGTACTAATCTTTGTAATACTTTACGCAATAAAAAAACAAAAACAGAAAACTACGGTTTGTCCGCACTATCACCCAGTGACATTGTCACCGTCCATCTCTCTGACCAGGTGCCTCCTCTCCAGCCCTGGGCCCCAGAAGGTGCTTCATGTTGAGCAGTGCAGCCAGCCACATCTTATATTAGTTTAGGGTTCTTCAAACCAAATTTTACACTGCTTCACAAAGATGGGTGGTGAGTGTCCTGTTTCCTGAGGCTGTTATCAGGCCTGATGATGTCATCATGGACACGTATATATCTGTGTCCACTGGTGGGATCGGCATGGAGACAGAACGCAGTGAGGAGCACTTAACCAGGGAACAAACCCAATGGATAGACACCCTGGAACTGTACGCAGACTTCAGTGGGGAAGTGCATTCCTCCCAGACAGATGTGGTTTCTTCGTGTTTTCAAGGATCCTTCCATCTAAAAGCTCAAGAGCCACTGCTTCCCGCAAGGACACAGCCAGTTGTGTAGGAGAAGGTTGCATTGGATGAAGGCGATTGTCAGGCAGCTGATCTTTTCCCTCTGACTTTTGCATTTTTCACGGCCTTGTTGTCGGGGTGCCCTTTGTGCAATCAAGAAATGCTTTTATAAAACATGCAACGTGGCTCTGCCGTCAGCCAGCAGGAAAAGCCAGCAGTGGGCTGGGAGGGGGTGCTGGTGAGCCCCCCAACTTTCAGGCATCCTGGCTGGCATCTGCCAGAGCAGATCCTTAGTGATGTTTACATTGTTGAGAGAATGGAGGGGCTGGGACATAGCTAGGCTCCTGTCCTTACTAGGACTCGTTGGACTTAACTGGGTGGCAATATGGACTCACTTAGTTCAGCTGAAGGTAAGATGGGGCAAGGGCGCCTAGAGGGCTCATGGCCAAGAAGCCTGGCAGGTGTGGACTGGGGCTGGGGAGTTCCCAGGACTCAGGTCCCCCAGGACCAACTCTTTGTTCACCTCCTTCTGGAAGAAGTCCTGTGGAGGCTGGGACCTGTGTGTCCTGTCCCAACACAGAGAGAGCCAGCACGACTGGATGCTGAGTGTGTCGGGCCAGTCCGGCTCCTCAGGGTCCAGCTGCTCCCAGACAGGAGCCTCCCTCTGTGTGAACACCCTCCAGCCACTTGAGGAGAGTGAGGGTAGTGTTCGGGAAGTTTCCATCTGAAAGGGGCAAGGTCAAGGAAGGCACCATGCCAGAGCGCAGTGAGCCTGTAAGACCCATCACAGCAAAGATTTTGTAAAAAGTGACTGCAGCCCTAACTGGTTTGGCTCCGTGAATAGAGCGTCGGCCTGTGGACTGATGGGTCCCAGGTTCGATTCCAGTCAAGGGCATGTACCTTGGTTGCGTGCACATCTCCCAGTAGGGGGTGTGCAGGAGGCAGCTGATTGATGTTTCTCTCTCATCGATGTTTCTAACTCTCTATCCCTCCCCCTTCCTCTCTGTAAAAAATCAATAAAATATTTTTTTTAAAAAAAGTGACTGCAGCTGAGATGGTGAATTGAAACCTCCTTGTGGAATTTTCTTCTCCCAGGATTTGTCAAAATGAGCAAAATACTGAATATTTAAAACAGCAACCAAAGAAAGGGATAGGCCAAAGGCTGTCGACCAAAGGAAGAATGCCGTTCAGAGGAAAGCACGCACTTTCATCATGCACTTTCATCACATTTCTCCTGCTGTGAAAGGTGTCTCTGCGACCGCCTGGTACGTGGGCGCCACGTGGAGCGCTGCGCCCCGACGTCTGGGAGTGTCCACACTCCCATCATTCTCTGCGGCCAGGATCAGATTCCCCAATTGACTTCTATGTTTCGTTCCCCTCAAGAACTTAATATTTATTATAGAAATAAAGTCATACAAATAGACCTATCCATCTCACTTTTACCTACGTGCCTTAAGCATCTATTCCAGGACCAGATGCTGTGCTGGGTCGGGGCAGGGTACAGAACATCAGTGAGATGGAACCCTGCTCCAAGCGAGCACTCAAGACATGTGAATAGCCAGTAATCTGTACAGAGAAACAGACACCAGGACGCCAGAATGCCCTGCTGAGCAAGGGGAAAGATACTTCTGCTGGGGGAATCCAGGACGGCTTCACAGAGGAGGGGACATTTGCCTCAGATCTAACAGGAATTTTCCACTCCTGCTCTCCCTCCTCCTCCTCCTCCTCCTCCTCCTTCTCCTCCTCCTCCTCCTCCTTCTTCTTCTTCTCCTCCTCCTCCTCCCCATAAAGGCAATATTCTCACCTATAGTGGCTCCCAGAGGCTAACTAGGACATCTGAGTATCCAAAACAAAAATGGCAATAATAGCAATACATTGGCTAAAAAATGTCAAAGGCCCATGAGTCCTCAGTGACACCTGAAGAGAGAGAGATGAATAGGACCTCAGAGAACATTAATTGCAGTTATTTTAAATTTCCTGGGTGGACACACATAATGTCCACCACATTATTCCCCTGCCCTCTGTAGGGTGACAACAGCCACGAGAGTGGTCTGCAGGCACCTGGCACTCGAACGGTATAAACAGACTTTATTGCTCAGAAACATCAGATGAGGATTTGCTGTCACAGCGGGAGCAGTGGGGCCCTGGTGCCACAGGGCAGAGGGGACTTATCCAGTGGGGGGCGGGGGGAAGGGCTCAGCCTCACCTGCAGGCGGTGCAGGGACCCAGGATGTTGTGGTCCGCAGGCGCTCGGGCAGGTGTTTGGGCTCTCTGCCTGGAGCCCAGGTGGGGCTTGGATGGCTTCTTGGCTGAGGAAGGGGACAGGCGAGCAGGAGGGAGGGGCAGCCAAGTACTCATACAGGTACAGAGCTGGCGCTAGGCAGAGCAGAGCACAGATGGAGGCAACCCCAAAACGGGGTCACAAGCATGGTAAAAGAAGGGGACAGGACCAAACTCAGGGCGTGGGGACCGCGGGGGAGGCGACCAGTATCAGGGCGCCTTATGAGCCAGCAGCAGAGCTACATGTCCAGAACCATCCACACCCTGTGTCCGGCGGCCCGCAGGGGTGCTGCCCAGGGAGGAATCTGTGTGAGGACCATGGGAGCAGGAGTCACGACAGATGTGCCCGTTCTGTCGGGTCTCAGCAGATGCACTGTGCCTGTGAGTCACAGAAATATCATTCTGCTTAACAGGAGGATGATCAGCTGTGGAAAATGTCACCCAGTGTTTTTCTTCGAACGTTGGAGGAAGGAAGTAACATGTACAAAGGTCAGTTTTGGAGTATGAGAGCAACAACTGAGATGTCACTCTGTCTGCCCACAGGCCCCTGACCCCAGCGCCCAGTGCCCCATCAGGAGAGGCTGTGAGCATGCAGCTCAGAGCCGAGACTTGCCCATCTCTATTTTCAGATTCCTTTGAGTGCCTTCCAGTCATATAGTGGGTAAGGAAGAAAGCATATAGTGGGTAAGGAAGAGGCATATGGTGGGTAAGGAAGAAGGCATATGGTGGGTAAGGAAGAAGGCATATGGTGGGTAAGGAAGAGGCATATGGTGGGTAAGGAAGAAGGCATATGGTGGGTAAGGAAGAGGCATATGGTGGGTAAGGGAGAGGCATATGGTGGGT